>VDFB02231463.1:38994-168459 GCA_007258455.2 Sequoia sempervirens
TCCTCTAAGACAAGAACTTAAGAAGAGGATTTAGGAGTGTGACATATATACATGTGATGCTCTATGAAGAAGTTTTCCCAATTCGTATTGGGGAGATTGGTTGATCAATACATTATTTTAGATCTTTGATGGTGTAGGGTTGTCATGACCACTTAGGATTTCTCCTCCACAAAGCTTCATTTGTTCATTATCCCTTCTTCTGAGTGGATGCTTTTGAGATCACCTTCTTTGTACCTTGTTTTCTTACTTGATTGCCTTTTGCTTTCACCTTTAGGGGTCATTCCTAACTTGTGGACTTGGCCCTTTCGCTTACATGAATGGCCACATTCCTGTGGTCCATTGCATGTGAAGCACAACCCCTTCTCTTTTAGGTCTTTCATTGCTTGACACATATGTTCATGGTCTTGCTTCATGTCTTCCCTTCTTGGACTTTCTTCCTTGTGAGGGCATTTGGATGATGAGGTAAATTTCTTGGGTTTGTCCCTCGATCAATTTTCCTCAAATTTGATAGCCTTCTAAATAGCTTCATCTAGGCAAGTGGGTTCTAATGCACTCACCAAACTTTTGCCTGATCCTCTTAGACCCTCTATGAACAAATAAGTGAGTCTCTCTTGGGAAATTTTAGGGACCATGACTACTATTTTTTGGAACTTAGTGGCATAGTTTTCAATAATCCCATGTTTCCTTACTCTAGTAAGTTCTCAAAAGTACCATTCAAGGTGTTTTTGGTCGAATTGTTTGATCAACCTTTGGATGAAATCATCATAGGTGGATACTTGTTGATGGCCTTGAGTTATGAGACCGTGATGCCACCAATCATGGGTCATTCCGGTTAGATGTAAAACGGAAAACTTGATATCATTTTTTTAGTCATTGGAATTAAGGATAGATAGGTCTCTAACTTTTGAACCCATGATTGTGCGGTGGTCTTTCCTTCTCTATTTGAAAAGTTGGGGAGGGTTAATTCGCTTACCCTATTCTTGAGATCCCTATTAGTTGGGTCATTCCTCTCCCTTCTAGGGGTGACTCTTTGTTTGGGAAAAGCATATTACCAATCCAAACTATATTAGTTTTCTCACTTTGTTCTTAACTCTCCTTCAATGGTCTTACTCATGTAGATGAGGTGAGTTGTTTGTGGAATCAACGGTTTAGCCACTTGAATTACTGTTACTTGCAGCAACTCAGTCAGCAAGATATAGTTACACCTAGTTGTCTTCTATTCAATTTTTTATGGTGTTTTCCAAGGATATATTCTTGGTAAGCATCCTGAGGAGAAATATGATAAAAGCAAAGCATGGAGGGCTACACAACAATTGGAGCCGGTACATAGTGACTTGGTAGGACCATTTCCACAACTATCTTTCAGTAGGGCTAGATATATCTTGACATTTATTGATGAATTTTCCAAATACACTTGAGTTTACTTTCTCAAACAAAATTTTGAGGTCTTTGAGCATTTTCATGATTTCAAATCTTTTGTAGAGAAATAGTCTAGGAAGTTCATTAAGATTTTGCATACAAATAATGGGAGTGAATATGTTAATCATCAATTTGAATAATTTTGTGCTTCAGAAGGTATTAACATGTAGCACATAGTTCCATATAGTCCTCAGCAGAATGGTGTCATAGAATGCAAGAATAGGTCCTTGAAAGAGATGGCTAATTGTATGATTCACTCCCAAATCTTTGGCACCTCAATACTAGGTAGAGGCCATCAACTATGCATGTTAAATCTAGAATAGAGTTCCTCACAAAGTTTTGAAGGGGGTAACTCCTTTTCAAGCTTGGATTAGTTGGAAACCCATAGTTAAGCACTTTAGAGTGTTTGGCTCTCTTGCATGGGCCCACATTCCAGTAGAGAAATGCAAGGCTATGGATCTGCAGAACACCTTGCATATTTTTTGGGTACCCAGATGATGTCAAAGGCTATAGGATTCTCCATCCTACCACTCATGAGTTGTTCATTAAGAGGATTGTTCATTTTGAGGAGATCCCTTCTAGTTCTTCTCTTACCACTTCTCCATCCACTATCAGATTGGATCCCATGCATCATGATGACAGTTCTTCAGAGGATCTTAATCCTCCTAATCTTGATGAGGAGTCTTCTTCCTCCACTTCAAATGGTGATAGTCATGATGTGGATTCACATTCTTCTCCTAGTCATCATTTAGAGGTTGATGATTCTCCTCTAGACTCTCTAGCCCTTGCACCTCTTTGGGCTGGTCACAAATTGGAATCAGGAGGTGATTTGGTTGGTGATCCATTAGATACTAGAAGAACCAAGTCATAGTTTTAGTAGGCTCCACATCTCTTCATTGCTCCAGCTTCTAATCCATAGTCATTTTGAGAAGCTTCAGGTATTACCGAGTGGGATGTTGTGATGCAAGAAGATTTCAATTCCTTAGAGAGGAATCACACATGGGATCTTGTCCCTCTTCCTAAGGGAAGGAAACTTCTTTGATGCAAGTGGGTCTATCAGACAAAATTTGTAGCAGATGAGTTGGTTGATAAGCATAAGGCTTGACTAGTAGCAAAAGGATTCTCCCAAGTTCCCAAGATTGACTACTCTAAGACTTTGGCACCAGTTGCTAAGATGAATTACATCTGACTTGTCCTTGCTAAAGTTGTAGCCCATCATTGGGAAGTTCATCATATGGATGTGAAGAGTTCCTTTCTTCATGGTGACCTTCAGGAGGAAATCTGCATGGAGTAGCCAAAAGGGTTTGTCCAAGATCCTTCACTTGTGTGCAGACTTCAGAAGTCTCTCTACGGCCTTAAACAAGCTCCTCGAGCTTTGTATGCCAAGATGGAATCCTTCTATCTGACAATTGGGTTCACTTGATGCCATTCTGATCCAAACGTATACATTTTATAGCAAGATGACACCCTCACCATTTTGGTTCTCAATGTTGATGACTTATTCATCACAAGGAGTCACTCATCCATTATCAAGGTGGTGAAAACTGCTCTTCATGATAGATTTTTAATGTCAGACTTGGTCCTTTTGCATTATTTCTTGGGGATTCAGATCACTCAGTCATCTTTAGGTATCTTCCTTGGACAACCAAAGTATGCACTTGACATGCTCTCCAGATTTCGCATGGCTGACTATAAGCCTACATCAACTCCATTTTTGTCAGGGGTCAAACTTGAGGTTAAGTGTTCCTCACCTTTGGTTGATGGAACTTTATACCAACAACTTGTTGGGAGTCTCATCTACTTGACTCATACGAGATCTGACATTTCATATGTTGTGGGCATGGTCTCTAGATTCATGTAGGAGCCACATGAGTTGCATTGGAAGGAAACTAAGTGGATCGTCCACTATATTTAGGGTACTCACAGTTATGAGATTCACTATGCAATGGGCATGTATATTGACTTGGTGGGACATGCGTATTCAAATTAGGCAAGCAATTCGTAGGATCACAAGTCTACTTCTAGGTATTGCTTCTCACTTGGTTCTTATCCAGTTTGTTGGTCAAGCAAGAAGCAGTCTGCAATTTCTATTTCAACTACAAAGGTTGAGTATCGAGGGGCAGTTAATGCCACCACTGAGGCTATTTGGCTTCATAATATTCTCACTAAGTTTTGCATTCCATTCAGAAAGCATACAGTCATCTTTTGTGATAATCAGAGTGCTATACAAATCTCAAGGAATCCAGTTCATCACTAGAGGAAAAAACACATTGAGATACATATGCACTACATTCAGGAGATAATTCAGGAAGGCATCATTGATCTTAAGTATTGTTCTACATCAAAGCAAACTACATACATCTTCACCAAACCCTTCATAGAGAGAAAGTTCGTTCATTTGCAAGCTTTGCTAGGGGTGCAACAGGTGTCTACTTCAGGAGGGTCTTCTTAGTCCTTCATTCTACTCTCTACTTTGGGGAGTATTTTCTCTCTCTATTTGAGGGGGGCTATTCCTCTTATGGGGGGGGCTTCTTCTTTTGGGGGGGTTCCTATGTACATGTGTACCTAACATGGCCTCATTTGTCGGGACCCATCTTTTCACCCACAGGTAAACTATGCTTAAGGGGAGGTGTTAGTATAGATTTTTTAGGGGTATTTATTTTTTCCTACACATATTATTTAATCTTGCTTAGGTTTATTAGGAGTGGTTAATATAAGAACACATGGAAAAATACATCAGCTACATGTGTCACTCTCTCCCCACACATGGGTAGTTGAGTTGCACATCCTCTTTTGGCTTATAATGCCACCTCCCATAACCACTATTTTGTATTTACCTGAGTAGTTTATGGGGTAGTTGGGTTTCTCACCGTCTTTTGGAATTATGGGCCATCTCTCTCCTATCTTCACTTGAGGAGGTTATGCCCACATGTTTTGACATTTCCCAAGTAGGTAAAACCTCCCACCTTTTATGGGTAGTAGGAGTTAATGCACCTCTTGTATGTACATGCCCCTATTTTTCTATATATTGAGCACTCTCATCTCACCTACATTAGTTCGGTGATTGTTCAATGAGAGTCGCAAGAGTATTCTCAAAATTCTCTTGCTTTCTCTCTATTGTTCTCTTATTTCAAATTTTCTCTTCATTCTACTATTTTGATCTTTGATCATTTGCTGATTGGAATTGCATGTGATCTACCACCAACATCGGATCCTAGCTTGGTTTTCACTTCTCAAATAATCTAACACAAGTTTTATGTGGCATTCATGACAACATCGACTAACTCTTTACCGATGAATCTGTCAACAGCCTGCACACCCCAAAGCCTGGCTCCAACTGCCTAGACATAGTTGTTGAAAAAACTCTCTAATACTAACTTCCATCATGCATATGGCCACCAGCTGAGAACTCGACCCCCACTACCTTCTTCACAACATCTTTCTCCTTCTTAGATGCATTCTGGAACAAAAGGGCAATCTACTCATCACAAGACTCCACAACCGGCCCAGCTTGGTCATTTTTCTCGCATCTGCAAGCAACCCTAAAATGCATCACTATCTCTAAACTGGTAAAAACCAGCAATCAAGGGTAGTTTATATAACTCAATTTAGGCTTCCAATAACATCAGCAACAAACTAGAAAAAGAGGCATGTCTTCACTTAATCCCCTGCCAGCACATGAATGGATGAGGAGGTGCCAACACTACTTCCATGTACCATATGACTTCAGTAAGCTCAAAATCGTAAGGACTATTCTACCATCAAAACAAAGATTCTATAGTTAGACCGTAAAAGAAAACTCCAATGCCACTACCAAGAATATGGAAGGGATTAGACATTCCCATCAAGCATACCTTGGTCCACTTGGGCAGTCGTGGCCTTGAGCACACCCAACTTATCTTTTTTGTATTTATTCATGTAGGCCACTGTTCGGAATGTGAAGCCCAACGGTCACATGACCATTCACCTTCTCCCAGCTGTTCGTTTCATAGATGAATACGCTTATATAAATGGTTTGCAACCAATGTATGATGTAGACTGTATATTGATTAATACAAGTGTTCCCTGCTTGAGAGTGGATGCAGCCATTAATTGGTGAACCACTATAAATATCATGTCTCGTGTATTTGCATGTTTGTCTAATTTACTTTCTACTGGTTTGTGTTGTTTAAATATGTTTTTCTCTACTCGTTTAATAGCTACGTTCACTCTCAAGCAGGGAACACTTGTATTAATCAATATCCAGTCTACATCATACATGGGTTGCACACCATTTATATAAGCATATTCAACTATGAAACGAACAACTATGAGAAGGTGAATGGTCATGTGACCGTTGGGCTTCACATTCCCAACAGCCACATGGGATAGAGTTAGCGTCGAAAACAACCTCGGATTGGTTTAGAGAAACACCTATGTTGGCAAATAAATCAATCGTCGAATTGGCCTCACAGTATATATGGTTCGGTAAATAGGAGTCAAATTTTTCCAGACACTACCCAATCCTATAAATCCAAGTCTTTAACTTCCAGTTTTGTACAAATTTCTTGCACTGTATTTATACATATCTATGAATCGCCCTCAATATCTATTTCCTTAATCCCCTTCTCATGGCATAGCTTAAGTCCTTGTGCAAGAGCCTCAAATTTAGCCTCGTTGTTTGTGGCAACTCCCACGTTGCATGTCTCAGCTCATAAACAGTCCCCATTGCAATTTCTGATGATATATCTGGCCCCGGACAAGCCCAAATTACCTTTAGACATGTTGTCAAAATTAAGCTCATATCTTCCAGTCATTGGAGGCACCCATCGAACATCTAGTCTGGATTTACCAATCCTAGTCAGATTCAAACATGGAGGCATGAGAGAAATCCACGTCTTCTGTATTGACTTGTCCCAACTAGTGAATTATGCCCCTTTTGCTCTAAGCTAGTTGGAATTAACAATTTCATAGATCCTGACTTCAATTTTTTTATGATCTCTTCCACCGGGAGGCAATTATCACAAAATTTTATGTGATTCCTTTCCTTCCATATCTATCATACCACCATCGACGGGGAAGCCAGCAATATGTCTTCTTAGACGTTTCTTTTCTTCCCTGCCGGCCAGCTACATACAAATGCCAGAAGATCATTTTTTCTTGGCGAAGACCACCCAATGAAACGGAGGAGCCAATCCTAGCAACGATAGGCATATTCACAATTTAATAGCAGGTGGTCCATCGTCTCCTCATCTTTGCAATAGAGTAAACATATACATGGCTCGTGGATGCCAAACGATGCCAACCTATCACTAGTCAGAATTCTTTTCTGAAGCGTTGTCCAGAGGAAAGCTCCAGCCTTATGAAAATTTTTGGATTTCCAACATAGATTAGAAGGCCAACTATTCTCATTTCCTCGCACACTTTGAATATCATAACCCAAATTTATCGAGTATTCCTCAGATTTAGAGCCCATCCATATAATCTCATCCTCTTCATCAAAGAGCTAGATGTTTTGCATGTCGAATATATTTTTTAGTGTCGTCTTATCTTCTAGTGGAATATCAAGCGAATCCCAACACAACCATTCGAATGTTGTGCTTGAACTGACACCCATCATGGAAACATAGTCCACGACCACCCTTCCCTTAGCCTGTATTGCGTTTTCCAGCCAATCCCTATCACTGAACAATTCTGAAAGAGCACTATGCTCGTTCCAAGAGTCGAACCAAAAATCTGCTTTTTGACCATTTCTAATTTTCCAAGACATGTGATCAGTAATGGCCTCTCTGCAATCCCAAATGAACTTCCAAATTGCAGAACCTCCATTCGAATTAGCCATTGTTAAGATGCGACTTGGATCGTCATTGTCCAGATACTTTCTTCGAATGATCTTGCACTATTTCCTATCTGTTTTGTGATAGATACTCCAACAGAGTTTAGCACCTAGTGCTCGGTTTTGAAGCTCCATTATACGAAGCCCTGCCCCCCATTAGATTTACCCTAACATACAGTATTCCAATTGATGAGAGGGATCCGCTTATCATACTTTGCTCCTTCCCAAAGAAACTTCTTCATAAAACCTTCAACATCACATATTGCCTTGTTTGTCATACCAAAACATGACATCACATAGATCAGGGTTGCAGAGAGAACCGATTTGATCATGATTATACGACCTGCCAATGAAAGCCATTTAATTTTCCATGCCTCCGCCTTGAGCCTGCATTTAGAGATTATGTATTTCCAGTGATCAGTCCTTTAAGTGCCTTGAAAGAGTGGAGCTCCCAAATGTTTTGATGAAAGTGTGGCAACTAAGAAACCAATTAAGTCTATAATCCTTCTCTGTATACCATATTTTATGTTTAAAAAAAAATATTTTAGATTTATCTCTATTAAGAATTTATCCAGAATTAGTCTAAGGGGTTTGCTGCAAAAAATTTCAAGTTGGTATGTGAAGTTGGATGTTGTAATGTTGATGTTGATCCTTTTTGAAAACCTAGGAGATATTTTTGACAAGACCAAGTGATTTTAATAAAAGAAAACTCTTGTATGATGTGTTAATGGTTGATACTCAAGAATTCGTTTGATAAAAACAATAATGAGCATAAAATTCCTTGCTTGTATGTTTTGACTCAAGTAACACAAGTGACTTTTTTTGTAAGATCAAGATGTTGATAAATATGAACATTTTGTTTCTTGATGAGTGCTATAAGTGAGCCACAATTGGTTTTGTCTCAATTTAACTTTGTTGCAAATGTACTTGATGTTTTGGAAACATAATTAGCCGATAGGCTATTTGTGTCAACTTTGGCCGGAATTTTTGTCAGCCTCCTCGGTTTTTCAATTTCCGATGATCGGGGACAAGGTGGTGGGTGGGTTATAAAATTGGCCAGAATTTTCGTTAGCCTACCGGATTTTTTGGCTTTCGGTAACCACAAAAAGGTAGCGGAGGCAGTTGTTGCTACTTTGAGAACTAGGTGGCATTTGTCGGGCCGCGTGGATAGAGAAAGCTACAAAAAATAAACGCTAGTTCATGTCAACATTAATTGTTGTATGCTTTGCGTGTATTGGGGATCGTTGTAATAATAACTACCCTTTAACGCCTCGGGGAACAAAACGAATGCCGGTAAATTTTCAATGACACATTGTTTGGTGTCGTTTTGTTGCTATACTTGCTATGAGAGTCGAGAGTGAGGAGGGTTAGCTTCTATGAGGGTGCAAGCTGGATTAAGTTTTGTGCAGCTTCTACGAAGGTGGGTGGATGCTATTTTGTGTTTTTTGCAAGGGAGGGTGGTTGGAAATGCAAAAGAAATGTGTCAACCGTGATAGTGTTTTGCCTATTTTTGTGCAGGTAAGTTAGCGAGAAGATGTTTTCTTCAAGCAAGTGGGAAGAGGTGCATGTGGAATAACCCCTCAGCAATATTGTTTGATTTGTGCTTGGTGGTTATATTGCTTTATTTGCAATAAGGTACTATTGATTGTTACAAATACCTTGTGTGATTTGTGGTTCGTGTTTCCTATGAGTGGTTTTGCATGGACTTGATACTATGATTTTTTGTGGGCTTGTGTTTATGGGTTTCGTTATCTTCGTATGTTTGGAGGCTTCGAGAAACAAAGCAGTGTGGAGAAAGCTGGGGGAAAGGGGTTTGTTTGAAACAGCTGGCAAGAGGTGCATATGTAGGAAAAAATGTTTGCCATATTGTTTCATTGCATTTTCCATAAGGTGTTGTTAATTATAGTTTTATTGCTTAAGCTATATTATTCCATTTTGGAGAAGGTGTTGTTGGAATGTCTTTATTTTTTCAATTTTGGATCGTATTGTGTTGAGAAAGGACTATTTTTTGTATGGGTTTGTTACTATCAACTTTCGTAGGGTTAGTGTTTAATGTTTGCATTTGGTGGCTATGTTTGTAAGGGAATTAAATTGTAGAGGATATAGAGTTTTTTTTCAGTTGTTATTGTATAGCTCAGCTTATATTGTGGCTTTTTGCATGTGGGTGGTTGTAGAAAGTGATGCTGTTTGATTTATGGTTTTTGTTTTCTATTTTGGTTGGAACAGATAAAACAATAATTAATGTTGTTGATTCTATGTTCCAAAGTCTATATTTTTTCAATTTGTGGGGAGATTGTCTTGAGAAAGGAGTGTTTGTTGTATGGGTTTGTTAGTGTGAAGCTTCTTAGGGTTTGTGTTTAATGCTTGCATTTTGTGGCTATGTATCCAACAGAATTAAATTGTAGAGGATATGGAGTTGTTGTGGATTGTTACTGTATAGCTCGACCTGTATTGTGGCTTCCTACATGCGGGTTTTGCTATCGCTGGTTGAAAGTAATCTTGTTTGATATTTGATGGTATCTTTCATTTTTTTCTTTAGATGGTTTAGGAACAGAATAAAATAATTAATGTTGTAGATTTGAAAAGGTACATATTAGGATTCTTTTGTTTTTCACAGATCTATATTCCAACATCTTGTAGTTTCAATATATATTTTTACATTTAATAAAATGTTATGGTTTTTTCAGATTTTATTGTATGGTTTTTGGTGCTGGTAAGGATAAGTCTGCATAATAGATTGTTCTGGCCTGATTGTTGAGAGAATAAAAAATTGATGCATCGATTTAAAAATTTATAAAAGCTTGTTGGTTTATCACATAGGTGCTGCATAGGATTTGCTCGAATGTAAATTATAGACATGTGGGTTATATCATACCGATGATCTTATATGTAATGCTGGAGGATGTCAAACCTTATTCTAGGTGCCTCATGAGTTGAGAAGATCGGATGAGTTCTTTGTGTTTTTATTTTAATTCAAATACTTTGTATGAAGGTTTTACATCAGATGTATTTTTATTTTCATATTTTGCAACTAGGTGGCTATAAATGAAATGTTAATCCATCATTAAAAAAGTTTAGTAGAACAAGTATAAGATTCTTGTTTCATTACAAGAAATGTGGAGAATCATTGTAAATAAGGGGATTAAGAGAAGATTGGGGTTCCTTAAGTACAGCGCATGTAGTAAAGGCAACGAATATTAGATGGGTTGAAAGTGCGATTGGAATATCAGACGGAATGTCGTAGGGGCTTTGTGGTTAATCAAGGCCTAAAAGGTATTTTCTTGACCCATTTATCTAACCGCGTCATACATTTCACTCAAGTCTCGAAATTTTGTGTTGAAAGACAATAGGAGAGATCTTGCTTTTCACCTTCCTCTGTTCGGGATAACTTTTAAATAAACCAATCTTCTATCCAATAGAAGAGCTGATAAGGCTCTACTTATACTAGTTATGTCTATTCAGAGCATTCTTCCAGAAGAATATATCCTGAGTTTTATTTTGATTTTATCATTGCTTTTATGTGTCCCTAGTCCACTTTTATCCTTATTTGGTTCGTTTAGCTGGATGGTTCCGTTATGCCTCTTTCCCTTCCAAGAGGTCAGCTTCTGAATATCCCATCTTTTTAGAATCTTTCACTTTTCCATATTGATAATCTCTTATGTTACAATGGACAGGAAGCTCTTCATTTTTAAACCAATTTTAATGGCCTCATTTTTGATCAACATCTAAGCTCCTAGTTTTACACCTCTGCCATCTAATGCTGTTCCGCTTGTTCTGAATTGAGGGTGTGGTTTGGGCTGTCCAATGTGGCTAAGGAGGGTAGAATTTGCGGGGAGTGATCAGGTAGGAACACATTTTAACTATTCCTTTGAACTTGCTGTTTTCCTTGGGAATTGATGTGAGAGTGGAGGAATTGTTCAGGCACCATTTGAGGGTTAGATTGGCCACCCTATCTCTTGTGATTAGGTTGTTTTGGTTCCACTTTGAATGAAGCTCTTTGTGCTCAAATCTGACTCCAATTCTCTTTGTAGGTACAAAGGGCTATGGAGTCTTCAGACATGATATTCTTGGGTGCATTGAGTCTGCCTTTTTGTCACCTCCTGTCCATTGACGAGAAATTTCAAGATACTGATAGTAGAAGGTATGCTTGCCATCAGAGATCCAAGGGCAGAGGAGAGACATGCACCTGTTAGTTCTCTGATAAAAGTTGCAAGAATTTAGGACAATAGGTGAACTTGAAGGGTAAATGATAACCCTTTAGGGACCTAGCTTTTTCTCATAATGCTTGATATGTGATTTTTCTTCTTGTATCAATGGCTCATCTTATATTTAGTGCTTCTCCATCTCTTAAAAACAACCTCAAACCAGCCGTCAAGAATCAGGACAGCTTTACACGGTTTTATGGATGAGGACTGCCAGTGAAGGGAATATCATGTGGATGGGTGAGTGATACATCATCAGTTCAGAAAATGAAATTGTTGAGGTGTTCTAATGTCCCACCAAGCTTGGAATTGGGCATATAAGATTCAAGAACTGTAGTTTTACCCCTTCTTGTTCAACTCCTCTTTTGTGTGGGGCTTCGTCAAAAGTTCTGGTTCTAACCCTCCGGCTTTCTACAATTTTCGAGATCTTCCATTGATTGGAGGGAGAATACTGACTATTCTGATAAAGATGCTCCTTTCAATAAACTTTGGATTGTGCCAAAGTCTGTAAATTAAGGAGGACTCTTGTTTCCCAATGAGGGATTACATTGATTTGATTTTCGATCCTGTCCATATTTTGTAACAAATTGGTAGAAAGTATGTTTTCAAATTTGGCCATCTCTCATCCTCCTGAGACAAAGGTTGTTGCGCATAATTCTAACTAACCTTTTTACCTTTGGTGTTTCAAGCGTTCTCCTTTCTATATTCTTAGGGATTTTTGAATGTTTATATCTTTGAGGGCTATCTCAAATACTTGTTTTTAATTATTTCACTCCATTCTCCTGAGGAGGAGAAAAGTCTCCATATCCTGTTTAGCTAGGAGCGACCTTATTCAGCAAGTTTGATGTGTTTATCAATTAGCCCTAGGCCTCCATCCTTTTTAGATCTGCAAACCAAAATCCCTATCCAACAAGAGGCATTTCTTTTTCTTTGCTTCTTTTAACACCATTGACCAAAGGAAATTCTTCTTTTAGAATCTTCTAAGCAATAGTTTAAGCATATGCTTGGAAATGGGAAACAGATTTTAAAAAGACTGAGAGCAAATAGATAGGGAGATTCTGCAGAGAAGCTTTAAGACAGCTGGAAGTTTTCTAATAGCTTGGCTTAGGCGAGCTCCTTTCTAGCCGAAGATTTTTTTCCCAAATTTATCAACCAAAGAGATCCATCAAAAAGGATATCTTGGGGGTTTTAAACTTAAGGTTGTTTTTCTAGCCGTAACCCAGCTAATGTAGCAGGGGAAGGGACTGACTTTATGCAACTGAGTTCTAGACCGGGCAATAATTTTTTAATACCGTGCCCTGAACAAAGCTCTGCACTTAAAATAGATCTTTCTAGCGAGAAAAACTTCCCGACACCAAACGTTCCCGTGAGCAAAAATCAGACCAAAGCAAAAAAGAGCAAACCCACGTGAAACAGGGTTTGATGTATAATACAGAGAAGAGCGCGCTAAACAGAGACCATAATAAAAATAGAAGTAAGTTGTTTATTTAGAAAAAAATATCTTATTAATGAAAGCACTTGGCTTGGTATCAATTGGTGGCTGGTCTGGGATGTATTTGGACATTTTGATAAGATTGTATGTTGTTAAGGTCTTTTTTAAATATATTGTTCGATAAGGGATTACATATAGTGTATATTAACCTCTTAAATTGTATACCTATGAATATAAAGAGTAATGGGTAGATTTTGGGTTTTTGGTTGAAATATTTTTGGTTTGAGTTATGTTATGTTGTTTTTCTTTATTAATTTTTCTTTCTAAAGGTTTATTGATATATTATTTATATATAATATATTTGTCATATAATATATATATATTTATATTAATATATATATGATGATTTATATGATTTAATATAGAAACATATAATATATATAGAAATTATCTTTTGATTCTAAATAGAGAATCTAAACAATTGTGATTTCTCAGAATCAATAATTGTGTTGATTTTCAATAGTTTGATTGAATATGTCAAATAATATATATATATAATGATTGTGCCTTAATATTATGATTTCGCCCATGTATTTTGTAGAGATTGTTTTGTTTGTATATATCGTGAGTATATTTGGAAATACATCGACCCCCGGCAAAACAAATATTGAAATGGCAGATGAATGCTTGACCTTATTTCTTCCGTCCTTTCAATTCCATTGTTGTTGTTCGCAAATTGATTGTTTTTTTGGCTTTCTTATAGGGTTTGTCGAACGGTATTAATAAATTATGCTATCCCTTCTAGACCCATAATATTAAATTAAAGATTTTTGTTTGGTTATATTTCACTTTTGATAATAGGGTTTCCCTAAACATATATATAATAATGGTTGATACCATGTTTGGTTATATCAGGTCATTATGATGTTTTTCCCACCTTAGGCTATTGGTATTATAAATATATAATTATAAAGTATATATATAGTTTATATTCTATATATACAGTTAATTATATATAATATATCATAATACATAAAATAATGTTGTATTATTATAAGATGCTTAATAGATATTATATGTAAGCATGATGTTCAATTTTTATGCATTATATGTTATATCCTAGGATTATATATATTTAATATATTGTATATATATATATATATTAATATATATATATATATTGGTAAATTTTATGTTGTATCCTATATATTCATAAATATAATATATAAAATATATATATAATATATCCTCTATTATTATGTGTACATTAGGTGATTTTAAAGATGTGGTGTGGGCCTGAGGTTAATGGATCCAATAGTAACCGTTCGATTATAGTGTGTTAATTGGAGCTATATTCAACAATCCTTCTCCAAAATGGCTAGATGCAAAAAGGTACAGTAATTTTCAAGCTTACAATAAGATGGGGTTGCACAATGGGTGTAAAATAGAAAGCAAAATCCATAAATCAGACAAAAGCCATAAATCAAACAAGATTACTTTCTACAGCCACCCACATGCAGAAATATATATATGTATGTATGTATGTATGTATGTACATGTATATATACATGCATATATATATATGTATGTATGTATGTATGTATGTATGTATACATATGCATATATATATATATGCATATGTATGTATACATACATACATATATATATTGTAACACCCCATCATGCGAACCCCAAAGGACATCAAACAATAATTAAAGCACAATTTTTTTATTTTTTTATTTTTTTATTTTTTGTAAATCAAGCATACATGATGATGCACATTGAGTCATAAGTCATAAAACTCAATTAAACAAATCCATTAACACTTATGTCCCTTGGGGTACACAAGGAGTCATTACAAAACTTAAATCTATACCACGACGATAAAGAATGAAAGCCAAAGATATAATCCATAACAAAGTAAACATTTACAAATGTAACACATACATGACAAAACATTAATAAGAAACCATCCACGTACGCAAATACAACATATACATGATTAACTCAAAACTCATAATAATAAACTTTCAATCATCATTAAACTCAAGGGACATATGCAAAAAGATACAACAAGCTATACAATACAATCAACCAATCAATATTTTATTATGTGTTTAAATAGGATAAAATAATATCAGACAATCCAAATCAAACAAGATTACTTTCTATAATGGTGACAAATATATTCCACAATGTATGTAACCACATGACATATACAATATATGATACATGTATGTATGTATGTAGTATGTATACATATGCATATATAATATAAAACATATGTATGTATAAAACACACATTCACATCCAAGATATCCCACAAGGCTCAACATCATATTAGGGATGGTAATCCACATATCAACAATGGTGTCACCTCAAAAAAATAGATTCACAAAAGAAAATCAACCTTTAATTCAGTAATAATCCCTTCAAATCCAAAAACCACTAACTAGGCATTCCACGGGAGACCTCAATTTTCTCCTCATCAGAACCCCTTATAGTGGCACGTAAATCGCCTTCACAAAGTCAACAACATGACAATGACAACAATTATCTATTCACATTCTCAATTAAAACAAAACCAACCTACTCAACAAACAAATCAATTACAATCTCAAGGTTCTAAATAACTATCCATATAAAAACCTCATTGATTAGAAACTTGAATTGTCATAAAGTTATCCACTAACTAACAATCCAAATGAAATAATTAAGAACGAAAACTTGATTCAAGGAACAATTTGTTTCGTTGACTCAAGTTTATAAAACTACCATAATGAAGTCAAACAGAGTTTACTACAATACTTAACCATGGTCAAAGATACACAATTCCATTATTTAAGAGTTCGGTACAAACACCCATATTACACGATACTCAACAATTAGAATTATAAGGAATTCAACAATCTATACATTTCTACTCTATTTTATTTATTAAATAAATCCTTCTTTGACTACATATAATAAAATCCTTTCTCTTTTATTCCTAACTAATTTTCAAATCTACTTACTTCCTTAATTAAATACTAGGCCACACTAATCATTTCTCATATTTTAAGAAACAAACATTCATATATATATATATATATATATATATATATACCTACTTAAGTTCACAATCCCAACATTTATTTAAAACTCGTAAATTGAATTATTATTTCCTTAACAACTTTCTATTGATTTCATGCGCTACGACTGTGCTAGATTGACAAAGGAATCAAAGAGGCTATTTAATTTACTACACCTTTGCAAGTCTAAAAGTTGCAGCTGTGATAAGTTACCAAAGGTTTCAGGGAGGCTATTTAATTCTGTACAATACCTCAACTCTAAATGTTGTAACTGTGACAGGTTGCCAAGTATATAAGAAAGTGAATATTGGAATTTGGAAATATCGCCATCTACTTGCATTATTATCAAATCCAAAATGTTATCCACAAGACTGAAGGGAAGGAGAAAGGTGAGGTGCAAATACGTGGCTTATGAGTAGGAGAAATAATGTATAACTTTTATTTTTTGAACTTGACGCATATATGTTTGATGGCGAGTTTCCAGAGACGTGCTCAAGTTTGAAGTTTGGAAAATAAACTTCACCACGATCAATGGGAAGCTCTTTATTATGTTAGTAATTGACAATATTTTATTTTCAAGTGTTGCAACTGCGATAGATTGTCAGAGGAAACAAGCAGGTTATTTAAACCTTTAAAATTTTCTATTATTGTTCAAGCGTCGTAGCTGAGATAGGTTAACAATGAATTCAGAGAGATTATTTAAACCTTTACAACATTCTATTTTCAAGTACAACAGATGTGATAGGTTGCCAACGAAACAGGAAGGCTATTTATACCTCTACAGTCTTCTATGTTTAAGTGTTGTTGTTGTGACAGGATGCAAATGGTTATAGGGACATTAATTAGATTTATACACCCTCCAAATTCTAAATGTTGCAGCAAAGACAGTTTGTCGATGGTTGAAGGGAGATTATTTGATTTCAATCACCCAACATAGACGTGAGAACTGTTTCCCCAGATTGCCTCAAAGAGATGTCAACTTAAGGAATGAAACACAAGGATAACAACATGGGCACAAAATGGGTTTATGATGTATCACTCAGGTTTAGAATTTACAGTTACAGACTGGTAACTCCAAAGCACATAAATATTCATCACTCCTAACTGACACTGTGGTTGCTAAGGACAAGGGTCTGAAATGCAACAGGGGTTTGCTCCAAAGTATACACTAATGTTGCATACCCACCTAATGACACTAATGAAGATGAGGGAGAGTAACAAATACCCAAGGCTGAGGTAAATGAAGGGGAATTCAGGTATCTCCAAGGCAACCAGTGATCTAATAATCAGGAGATTATTAAAGAAGAGCGGCATTGGTGTCACCCAACAGAATGTGTAAGGCTATAGAATGGAGAGGTTCTAGAAAGATTGACTTCAGGGTTAATGATACGTTGTGAAAGCAAGTGTCATAGCCTTTACCAGCATAACCTCTGCTCATGCTACCTCATAGCTCAGACAAGGTATAGACATCCATCGAAGTAAAAGAAAAGGTACATAAATTTTGTCAAATGTTGCAGATTGCAAGTGCCCTGGCAAGCCTGAATACAAAATGGGGAAGCATAGAAAAGGCACATGAATAGTTTGACAGAATGCCTCCAAGAAATGTTGATCACATGTTATAAGAGGTCGCAGGATATGCACAAAATGGATTTTTTGAAATGGTTTTAGAATCTTTCAAAAGAATGCAACTAGACTCTACAACCTTGACCAAATAGCTTGCGGCCTTAGGAGTTCTGGAACAGGGTATAGAAATCTACCTAAGAAGAGAGGATATATGAATTTCAATATATGTTGTAATTGCTACTGCTCTGCTAGGCATGCATATAAAAAGAGGAATCACATGTTTGACAGAATGCCTCGAAAGGAATTTGGCGTGTACAGTAGAACTAGAAATCAATTCAGATACCCATAAAAATTGAAATCAACAACATTTCACTAAGCATAAGGAATGTATGAATTTGAATAGATGTGGTAATTGCTATACATACCTGGAATCAACGATTAGCTTTGTATGATAGTAGGAAGAAGGAAATGCAAGTCGAAACCTAAACTCTGAAAATGCTCTCTTGATATCTTTCACTTCCATGTATTCGTGCAATGGAAAGCTTGTTGACCCCTCTGCCATCTTCAATCACCATTCAAGATGAATCCTCAGCCTGCTACCTCTACTCAACCTACTCGTTATTTCTAATGAAAAGGAACGAGATTGAGTTTACACTCCATGCTCGTAAAATACATGACAAGACTCCTTTTAACTCTCCTCCATTTTGCCAATTTTAGAAAACCCATTGCATGCAAAACCCAAATTTAGTGCTCAAGATAAGTGGGGCTTTATCAATTATAAAAACACCCAATGCATGCTCTTCTTCCCCTCTTTCCATGCAAGCGGTTTCCAAATTTGTTACATGCAATAACTTAAATTTAGCTTTTTGCATTTTTTATTTTATTTATTTACTATTTATAAATTGTATTATTATTTATGTATTTATTTTATTAATTTTTTTACTATATATTTTACATTTATATTTATATATATACCTTTTGATGTAATGGTTTATTTTAATGCTTTCAATCATTAAAACCTTTTTATACAAATAAATTTAAATTAAACAATCTTACACATAAAATCAAACAACCCAAATAAAATTCATCAATCACAAGGAAAGGCCACTCATGGAGGGGAACTACATATATACACACAATATAGTTTGAGCTATACAATAAGAATCAACCAATTATTTTATTGTGTTCCAACCAAAACAGAAAATGAAAGCCATAAATCAAACAAGATTACTTTGTACAACCAACCACATGCAGAAAGCCACACACACACACACACACACATATATATATGTATGTATGTACGTATGTATGTATGTATGTATACATGCATATATATACATATACATGTATATATATATATATACATATATACATATATACATGTATACATGTATATGTGTGTGTGTATGATAAATATCACAGAGCAAACCTTTTGGAACCATTGATACATGCAAAAAAACACAAGATTTCCTTCAACCAGCTTCACCAAAATTACACAGCATTCAACGCACTTGCAGCTTTACAAAATCTTGCCCTCTGTGCTCATAGCCACCTTCAACAACAACATAAACCTCAGATTGACACCGAACAATATGGTATCGATAACTATACAGACATTTGTTTTGTTCTCCAAGGACTTTTAAATAGATGTTACTTGTAGCAAGACCAGTACACGGGAACCATAGAACAATCAATGCTAATGACATTTTGTTGGCCTCCCCTACACTTTCATCATTTCGCCAAACTCCTCTATCATCGTGAAAAATGCCCACCACCTTTGACATGGCATATAGGTTGCACAGCTAGTGAATGCACTTGCACCTTCATAGAATCTTGCCATCCTTGGTCATAGCTACCTTGAACAACAACAAAGAGTCCCAGAATGGCACAGAACAATACATTGTTGATAACTCTAGCAACCTAGCAGATTAGCTATTTTTTGAGCCACTCACAGTTAACTGAAGCCATAAATGGAACAATATAGCCAATTGTTAGTGACATGTGAAAACCCACAAAAGTATGCAGTCTTTCCAACAACAATCGAGACACAATGAAGAATATTCTTCCCAAGAATAACTCAGATTAGATGCACCTCTACTCAGTTCCTTCAATAACAAGCCTTCACGCTTGCTATCTTTTTCCTTTGTTCTTTCTTGACAACCTGCCAAAGAACACGACAAAATTGTTGCATCCCAAAGCTTTTGGAACCATTGATGCATGCAAAAAAAATAGTAGACATAACATTAACTATTTCATTTCATTAATATATATATACATATGCCTATATACATATATATACACATTTGTATACATATATGCATATATATACATATACATATATATATACACATTAAGAGATATAGTGGCAGATAGCTTATAAGTTCACTCAGAATTTTGGTCGGCTTGTCGCTTCTTAGGCCTTCCAATCACTGGTTCGCATCAACATTAATTAATGTATGCTTTACATGTACTGATGATGGTCCTAATAAGACCAACAATAAATGTAACCCATAAATGTAACAATTAAGCCTAACACAAACAACAACAGCGAACAGTCCCTTATGCAAAACAACATGGAGCACATAACATTAACTATTTTACTGCATTCCAACCATCGCCACAAAACAAAAGTTGTGAAGGAAACAATATTTTTATCCCCACTCATGCAGATGGGAAAACCCGCAAAACACTAAAAACGACAGTGCCAAATGCATAGACAAACATACATGCAAAAGTCGAACCATAAATCAAACAATATCACTACCAACAAAGTATTGCTATCTAGACCTGTTTAAATATCTACCTATGAACATAGTTGTATGTATGTCTCTATTTACATATGCATATACATAAACACACATGCATGCAATTCACATTTCCCTATCCTATACAACTTCCTTGTACATATGTGTGTAGATATTTGGTCGCCTGTTGGATATCTATGCATATATGCATACACCATTCAAAATTTACAACTATATGTGACCTATTCTAAATAGAAAAAAAAACACAGCTTCCAACAGTACCTCGCATACAAAACCCACAAAACATAGAAAGCTCCTAGTAACATACCAACTCAAAACCTTCACCACAAAAACGCCAACCCTTAATGAATCAATATTGATTTCAACCGTAAGCTAGATGGGGTGATTCACCAAAAAAACATAGCACGTTAACTATTTTTCATCCATTCACACAAGACCATTATTGTCTTGAGTTTTATTTTATAGTTTACATGTACACATTGCTATCATTCCAGTCCCTTATGCAAAACAACATGGAGCACATAACATTAACTATTTTATTGCATTCCAACCAACACCACAAAACAAAAGTTTTGAAGGAAACAATATTGTTATCCACACTCATGCAGATGGCTAAACCCACAAAACACTAAAAATGGTAGTGCCAAATGCATATACAAACATAGGCACAAAATTTGAACCATAAATCAAACAATATCGCTACCAACAAAGTATTGATATCTAGACCTGCTCATATATCTACCTCTGAACATAGTTGTATGTATGTCGCTATTTACAAATGCATATATAGAAACAAACATGCATGCAATTCACATTTCCCTGTCCTATACAACTTCCTAGTACATATATGTGTAGATATTCGATCACCTATTGGATATCTATGCATATATGTATACACCATTCAAAATTTACAACTATCTATGACCTACTCTAAACAAAAACAAAAACATAGCTTCCAACAATACCTTGCATACAAAACCCACAAAACACAGAAAGCTCCTAGTAACATACTGACTCAAAACCTTCACCACAAAAATGCCAACCCTAAATGAATCAATACTAGTTTCAACCATAAGCCAGATGGGTTGATTCACCAAAAAAACACAACATATTAACTATTTTCTAGCCATCACACAAGACCGTTATTTTCTTGAGTTTTATTTTATAGTTTACATGTACACATTGCTATCGTTCTAAGATAGTATTTTAAAAAAAAATCAATTTTTTTTTGGAAAACACGCAAAAACACAAGATATTTTAATTTCAACATTCACCAACTATATATGTGTAGATGTATGTATGTATCTATATATATGTGTATATATATCTATATATATGTGTACATATATATATGTATATATGTGTGTGTATATATGTATGTCAATGCTAATGACATTTTGCTGGCCTCCTCTACACTTTGGTCATTTCGCCGATCTCCACTATCCTTGTGACAAATGCCCGCCACCTTTTACACAGCAACAAAGACCCAACTCTGACGCCTTAATCCAGTAGGGCTGACAAAAAAGCCGACCACACTATAACCCATCTACCAAGTCTCAGATAGCATTTACGAAAAAAAATTGAATCTTTAAGGGAAAACCCACAAAACACAAGAGATCTCAATTTCAACATTCACCAAAAACACAATAGATTAACTATTTTCCAACCATTCACACAGAACCAAAGCCATAAATGGAGAAATATAAACAATAGTCACTGACATGCTAAAACTTGTAAAACTGTACAGTCTTTCTAACAACAATCGACACAACAAAACAACATTTCCTTCAAGAATAACCCAGATCAAATGCAAATCTATTCGCTTCTTGCAATAACACCCCTTCCCGCTTGCTTCTTCTTTCCTCCGTTCTTTCTCAACAACTTGCGAAACAAGACCACAGAATTATCACAACCCTCACCTTTTGCAACCATCGACGCATGCAAAAAAATAGAAGATAACCTTCAACCACCTCCATAGAAATTGCACAATCATTGGTTGAAAATTACCCAAACATTCGCTTTCTTCCCCAGGGCATTTATAGGGCAGTTGTTATTAAGATGTCCCCCAGTACATGCAAAGCATACAATATGTGTAACTATGCCTGTATATGTATACAAATGTATATATGTGTATATGTATATCTCTATAGATATATGTATATGTGTATATACATGTTTATATATATGTGTATATATATATATATGTATGTATATATATATACGTATATATATATATATATGTGTATATATATATGTATGTATGTGTATATATATATATATATTTATATATATATATATATATATATGTATATATATATATATGTGTGTGTGTGTATATATATGTGTATATATGTATGTTATAGCAACCAAAACATTGATTATTTTGTTCTATTACAACTATAGATGCTAAATGGAAGCCATAAATGGAAAAATATATCTTAAGGTGGACATCAACAGAATGAATTCCATAACATTAAGTTGTTTATCCCATTGTAACCATTGCCATACAATGTCAAAATTCATAGTTAGCACTCACTACTACCTTCAACAATAACAAAAACCCTCACAATGACACCAAAGAATACGTTATCGATAACTGAATAGATATTCGTTTTTTTTTCCAAGGACTTTAAAACATATGGTACTTGCACCATCACCACTACATGGAAACCATACAACAATATATATATATATATATATATATATATATATATATATATATATATATATATATCATTTTTACATACACATACACATATATACACATATACATATATATATACACACACACATAGATGTATGTATATGTACATATATGTATATATATATATATGTGTGTGTGTGTGTATATTTATATGTTCATATATGTATATGTGCATATATGTATATGTGCATATATGTATATATATGCATGTATTTATGTATGTATATGTATGTATATGTATACAACACAAACACTTTAGAACCATTGACGGATGCGATAAAACACCAGATAGCTTTCAACCACTTTCATAGAAATTGCACAGCCTGTGTATATCTAAATGTATATCTATGTATATCTATGGTATGTATAGTATGTACATACACATATGTAGATATATCTATATGTATATGTATATATTGTGTGTAGTATGCATGTACACATATGTAGATATATGTATATATATATATGTATATGTATATGTGTATGTATATGTGTATATATGTATATATATATAGCCGATAAGTTGTTTGTGTCAACTTTACCCAAAATTTTTGTCGGCTTCGCTGGTTTTTCAATTTTTGGCGACTAGGGGCAAGGTGGCAAGTGGGTTATAAGCTTGGCCAGAATTTTCATCAACCTCCCAGATTTTTTGGCTTTCGATGGCCACGAAAAGGTGGCCGAGGCAGTTGTTGGCTTCTTTGGGAATTGGGTGGCATTTGTTGGGCCGCGTGGATAGAGAAGGTTGCAAAAATTAAACACTAGTTCGTGTCAACATTAGTTGTTGTATGCTTTGCATGTATTAGGGATCATTGTAATAATATCTTCCCTTTAACGCCTCGGGGAACAAAAATGAATGTTGGTAAATTTTCAATGAGGCACTGTTTGGTGTCATTTTGTTGCTATACTTTCTATGAGAGTCAAGAGTGAGTAGGGTTAGCTTTTGTGAGGGTGCAAGCTGGATTAAGTTTTGTGCAACTTCTGTGCAGGTGGGTGGACACTATTTTGTATTTTTTGCAAGGGAGGGTGGTTGGAAATGCAAAAGAAATGTGTCGACTATAATAGTGTTTTTCCTATTCTTGTGCAAACAAGTCGGCGAGAATATTTTTATTTGAAGCAAGTGGGAAGAGGTGCAACAACATTTTTTTTTTTGACATGGCTTTTAAACTTTGAAACCTATTATGTTTAATTTTTCCTTTTTGCTTGCTCCTTGTGGTTGCAATCCAATTAAATATTCATTTCTATATAGCCTATCTTCAATGTTGTCTTCTGTAATCTTACTCATTGGTTCCCTTCTATATATCTTAATTGGAATCCTTGCAAGCCTTTTTCATTTTCCAACTTCCCACATACCAAGGCTAAGGTTGCAAATGGCCTTCCCTTCTAAAAAAAACTAAGCCAAAATTCCCATAAGGCCACACTCTTTTAATACTTCTGATTGTAGCTCTTGTTTATCCAATTGTATATAGGCTGTGAGATGTAAGATAGGGCTTCCTTTATACTATACTTAATGTATGGAACACATCAAATGCATAAAAGAAACAATATTTCTTGCACCCAATGGTGGCTAGACATAACTCATAAACCAAACCATTTGCAGCAACCTACAAAGCAACAACAAGCAATCTACTTTGGGAACTAAGATAAGTTGTTTCACAAATACAATAGGAACTGTTTTAAACAAATATGCACCTCTCTCAATTTCCTTCAATTGCACCTCTTCCTGCTTGGTTTTAGAGAAGAACACAAGATTTAAGTATATTGTAGTCATTTACAAACAAGAAAAGCCATAAATAAGACAATATTATATTTTTTTGTGTGTAGATTTGCATGTAAACCAAAGTGGGTGTAAGCAATGTGCATCTCTATTCTTGCCAATGTTTATTTTTTTACTCAAACTAGTTATTTATGTTAGCCTTAACATGACATATTTCAAATGTTATACTTCATATCACTGTTACATAGAACATTGAAGCATGTCTTGCTAATTATTTGTTTTCATTTGTACTATTGGTGTTTCTAGGGGACAAAAGTAGGAATTTTAATATTGAAACAATGAACCTAGAATAAAAAATTGTATGTTAAGTATTAGTTGAATCATTGAAGACCTTGTTATTATTAATTGTTTTCTGCCATATTCTTAATGGTTTTGTGAACAAATTAAGAGCCAATGTTTTGTTTTGAAGTCATAGACCTCCTAGCCACCCACTGGCATTGCAACTCTTCATTCCTAAAAAGAGCAAAAAAAGGAAATGTTGGTGGTCTCTAGCTCTTCTAAGGTTGGGGAACAATTCTCAAGGAGCACTCCTGTAAGTTTGTTTGTTGTTTAGTTTATTGTAGCTGGCAATTTACTTGTCAATTTCTCAAGTACGCCAAACAAATCAAAGTAATACTTCATTTACATTGATAATTACTATTATATATGTTCTAACTTATTTATATTTAAATTGTATGTCTTGTTTCCCATTTAGTTTATTGGCCCTTTTGGAGTAAGTTAGATCTTAGAGGGAAAAATGTCTTGGTTTGCAAATGCGTCAATATTGTTGTTTCTTTTTAGAGTTGAGCCATAGTAATACAGATGTCATTGCTGCCACTATACTGAGTTTAATTTCCTTGTAGGCTACAAATGTGAATCCAACCTTAACAACAGATGCACTACACTCTATAGATGTTGGGGATGTTTTCCTATCTCCAATGCTCCAACTAATGTCTTACCAAAAATAAGAGGTGATCAAAGCCCAGTTGATCAATACAAAGTTGTGCTATCTAATGGATCCCACATGCAGATGGGAACTCTGCCTAGAAAGTACAATGACCTTTTGTATATAGGTAAATTGAAAATAGGTTCAGTTGTGTGCTTGACAAACTATTTGTCTAGAAATCTACAAGAATCGAGGTTCGATATAGTTGTGCCTTGCTTGTTCTTGTAGTTTTCTACTTCCTTGTTTGTGGGGGATGCATTTTGAAGTATTTAATCTTCATTTCATTCCAGGGAAATTTTCATACTGTCCCTAGATGTGAAGATGACAGATTTCCAGCTAATTGGAAAACCCAAATACTTGTTTAGAGATCAAGAGGAACAAAAAGTTGGTTGTGAGTCACCCTCCCCATCAAAATGAGCCTCCATGTTTGGAATTAACACATCACCAAGGTAGCAAGATGCCCTTGCAAAAATCAGCCCTGTTAAAGGGTTGAAAGTTTACCAAACCAGATGGACAATAAAAGGCCATGTAACAAGAAAGAGGGATATGCACCATTATAGCAAGCAAGGTCGTGAGGGGCAGGTATTCAGCTTTGATATCATTGACGATGAGGGCACAAAAATATGGATTACATGCTTTAATGAGATTGTAGACATGCATGATGATAAGGTTGAGGTGGAACGTACTTACTATGTGTCAAAGGGATTGGTGAGATGAGCAAACAAAAAATTTAATAAGTTGAACAACCAGATGGAAATCATTCTAGATCAAACTTCAATGTTAAAGTCCAGTGATGATGAGGCCTTTGTGCCGGAGAAAGTATTGTGTTTCACACCATTAAATCCAATTGAATATTGCACTAATAATAGTTTACTTGACGTTATTGGCACTGTGGTGCATGTGGTAATGGTTTCGGCCATACAAAGAAAAGATCAGTCCCAAACAATTCAGAGGACTATTAAGCTTAATGATATGCCATCTTTTTCAATTAATGTTAATTTGTGGGGCTCAGCTTGGGAAGCAAAGGGTCATGAGTTAGAGAGGTTGTACACACTTGGTTCAGCTCTCATCCTTGCTATGAAAAATGCACGTGTTGGGTACTTTAATGGAGTTCTTAACACAACCGCATGATCTCTTCTCTATATAAACCCTGACATTCCAAAGGCCCAGTCATTAAACAAGAGAGGCTATATTGCTCCAACTACTATCGAACCCCCTCGTCTTGTCCCTCAAAAAGTCACTTTGGAAAATGGGAGAGTTACTATTGCATACATGTTTGACCACTGCCTTGGCTTGCCAGAGACTTTGCAAGCTACTCTCAAGGCAACAGTAAAAATTTATAAAAACTAATGCATTTTGTTAAGCTGCATGCCCATTGGAGGTGAATGGTAGGCAGTGCAAAAAAAAGTGTCAACAATCTAACAAAAAAAATGTTTTTTCCCAAAATGCTAGAAAATGATAGGTGACTATGACTTCCGATATTTATTGCAATTAAAGATTGAAGACCACATAGGTGAGCTTTGGGCAACTACTTTCGATGAGGCTGCAACAAACCTATTACAAATGTCAGCAAAAGATCTTTACATGTTGCAATATGAGTCAACCACTGAAATGAGTGCCAAGTCTGTTATCAATGTTGTCACCTACATGGCTTTTGTTTTCACAGTTCTAATCAAAACCCAAACTTATAATTCAAAAAGAAGACTAAAAACAACAATAATCAAGGTTGCTAAGCTTAACTTTGAAGTTGAGTGCAAGCTATTACTATCATATTTGTCTGCTATTTCTCCCACGGTTGAGCAAGCTCTGGATTTAGTTGTTGTGTTTCCTTTTGAAGAGCAAAAGAAGGATATCTAATTGGGACTTTGTATACTTCTTTAAGTTCATCTTGTTTGGACATTTAGCTTGTTTAATTCCCTTGCACTCCTTACCGAACCAAATAGACCTTTACTCTCTATCACTATTGCTTTGTTCTTTGTTTCACTGGTTATTTATTAAGACAATGAAGTATATGTTGCAATCTCTAGGTAAAAAAGATACAGTTATTTTGTTTTCTATTGATTATGTTTGCTATAATTTTCTTACATTTTAAGTTTATATTTCTAATTTAATTTTGTACTATTTATAGAGTTATTTTTCTTGTTAGTGTGCATAATGCTATCTACAGCTGCTCATATATCTACCTGTGCACATATTTGTATATATGTCTCCATTTACATATGCATATACATAAACATACATGCATGCAATTGACATATCCCTATGTTATACAAATTCCTAGTACGCATGTGACTAGATATTGGTTCACGAGTTAGATATATATGCATATATGCATACACAGTTCAATATTTACAACTACCTATGAGTTGTTTGAAAGAGAATGTTCTTTTTATTTTGTTTACAATGTTCTTAGTGGATAAAATATCTTGACAGAGTTTTGTGAAAATATATATGTCGATGATGTTTTTGTCTATATGACTATCATGTTTGGCTAATCATATAATACTTAACCAAGTGTTTTTCCTACTGATTTGTGATCCCTAATGATAGCCACATGCTAGATATGCATGCAGTATGCTTCTTGTCTATAATGTTTGTTGTGTATGTTAGGCAGCTAAATCTAGAACCCAGCGCTCAACAATGCATTCTTGAAACTATGCCAGACTACCCAATTATTTTTGTGAGTTTTAAATGGAAAGTATTATTGCCTATGCAAAGTAAGGCTTGTTTCCTATGCACATGCAAATCAAAAAACTCAAGTTCTATAGATTGTGTTCTTTTCTCCAAGTGAGAGTTGATTATTGTTCTCTGGATTTGGGTATATTCTTCCCTTTCTGCTTTTATGCTCTATGTCCTTCACCTTTATTCCATATCTATATAATGTAAAGCTACGTATCTTTTTTCCCATTTCTTATTACACAAATCCATGTGAAATTATAGAAAATATATAATGTTCAATTCCACTGAACAAATTCACTCAGATGTAATAGCAGTACCTTTAACATTCGCCAAAGTGGTGCACAATAAATGTTAGTCCTCGGGGGTTTGGTCATAACCAGTTATGCTTGATAACCTCATACACTAGACTATAGACTAGGATTCATTTTCTATGTGTAGACTCCAACCCACTTCATACACAAGGAAATTCTACATTTTATTTACTTACTTTGTTCTACTACAAGTCCATTGCCTCTCATTTGCCATTATTTCTATAATTTCTTATATTTTGTGATTTCTTTGTTGTCTACTAACCAAAACAATTGTCCTTTGTAGGCATTACCATAAGATTAGATATTTTATTCACTAATTAGTGGGAAAAACATTGGCCTCACCATTGATCATAGTGGTGGACAGTTTATTCTCTTGCTTGGGGGTTAGGTGAGAGCACAAGCTGCTCCATGAGCCAATATGGTAGGGTGGAAATCAAGCCTTGTTTTTTTTTGGCATATTGTATTCTCCAACACACACCAGGTATGGATAAATTAGAGTTACTCCATTCAATAGGACTGCAGCTATAAGTTTTATCTTCCCACCATGATGGGTGTGATGCAATAAAATGGTCAACATTGTGTGCTCCATTTGATTCTTCTATAATCAACACAATTAACTTCATAGTTTTTTGTAATTCACACACCATATTCCAACTATAATGTGGTATTTTATGAACTAATCTTGTAGAAACAACATTACAAAATAATGATAGTGACTAGAAAATGAGTGACAATGGTCAAATAGATAATCATATCCTCATGTATGCTAAATTGATTGTCATAAGCAATATTGATTTCACCATTGATCAGAGTAGTGGCTAATGTATATTCTTCCTTGGGGGTTTTGTGAGAGCTAATGAGGTTCCATAACCCAGTATGGTAGGGTGGAGAGTAGGGCTTATTGTCTTGAGTTTTATTTTATGATTTTCATGTACAGATTGCTAACCTTTTGAGATAGCATTCACAGAAAAATTCAAATGTTTATGATAAATTTGTGTACATTTTTTGTAGGCACTAGAGAAAGAAGAGGAGAAGGATATAGAAAATGGGTACACATATAATTGAGGCAAACAGCAAGAGTTGTATAGTTTTTATTCTACCACCCCTATCATTTTCTTTGTCTTAGTTAGTTTTATAATCTCTTCATATTATCAGTTTCTCTAGAAAGCATGCTTCTTTAGGAGAGACAGTTGAACAAGTGAGATGTTGATATTCCAGTATAGTTGCTAAATAGATGAATCAACTTTGAAAAAACTATGAAGATGAAGAGATTAAAATACTGGCTAATATAATAGGAATATTGATATCACCATTTATAAGAGTACTAGTGACCCAATAGTAGAGAACAGGCATTAAAATTTGGTGTTCTTTACGGTAAGTGATTACAACAGTCTATTGATAGCCGATAATGCTGCAAGATGCAAAATAGTAGGGTTGAGAGCATACCACCTTCTCTCTCTACACACCTCAATGCATTGCAACCAGAAGGTCTAGCCTTTGGAGTAAAATTTTTGCATTGGGATGTTGCTATCAATTTTTAGCTTTCTGTTACAATGGCTATAATCGAATAAGATTGTTAATTTTATGTGTTTCATTCTATTTTTGCATAATTGGCATAGTAAACCTCATAGTTTTTTTCTATTTTTGCATACCATATTCTAGCTATAATACTGTATTTAATGGACTAATTTCTTCCAAACAAGCTTTCAGAATAATGATAGTGGCTCAAAAATCAATAACAATTCCTATTTACACAATCAAATCCTAATTTACTGTATATATTTATTGTAGTGGGCAATATTTATTTCACTACTTATGAGAGTGGTTCGCAGTGTATGCTTTTGCTTGGGGGTTTGGTGAGAGTCCATGAGGCTCCATGACCTAATATGGTAGGGTGGAGAGCAAGCCTTATTGTGTTGAGTTTTATTTTATATTTATTATGTACAATTTGTTTTCTTTTTGACATAGGATTCATTAAAATATCATGCTCTTTAGGTTATGCTTACGAAATAGTGAAGTAGTTGATCTTATACACTTCATATTAGATTCCATTGGGAATTGTTGATTATCATTGTCTTGGCTAAGCTATGGCATCTTATTATTGACAAGGTCCTCTCAAAAAGGCTATGTTATTTCAATTTTAGTTGGCGTTGTCTTACGTTACTGTCAATTCCCTCTTGATCTTTTTTTATACTTTTCATTTTGTCCTTGGATTTTCAAATTGCCTTGCTGATCAGCTGATTGTCGTTCTTGCTTGGGAGAGATAGTTCAAGAACTTGGGTGTTAACATTCAAGTTTAGATGGTAAAGAGATGGATAGCCTTTGTGAGACAAGTTCAACCAACTGTGAAGATCAAGTGATTGTAATTGCGTTTATGAATCTACATCCCAATTCTTGAACTCCCTTTCCCAAGCAAGAATAGTTGATGACGTTCCATGAGCCAATATGGTAGGATGGAGAGTAGACCTCATTTTCTATGCCCATACTTCAATTCATTCCCTACACAAGGTATGGCTAGATTTTATTTACTTACTATGTTGTATTGCAACTATATTGCATCATCTTTGTCATTAATTATATAAGGCTTTACATTTTCTGATTTATTTATTATGTACTGATGTTGCGTCTTTATCACACTAACACATTTTCCTTTTCCTTGCAGACCATACTCCAACAATAATACGGTCTTCCATACACTAACGTGTTACAAACAACCTTCCCGAATAATGTTAGTGATTGTAAAATTCAGTAATAATGTTCAAATAGACAATCATATCCTAATCTACTCCATATTGATTATAATACGCAATATTCATTTCACCACTAATTACAGTGGTTGCGAATCTATATTCTTGCTTGGGGGTTTGGTCAGGGTCCATGAGGCTCCATGACCCAATATGGTAGGGTGGAGAGCAGTCCTCATTGTGTTGACTTTAACTTTGTATTTTGTATGTACAAATTGCCATCTTACTAGCCTAGGGTTCACAAAAAGATTTATATGTTTCAGATTATGGTTACAATGGACTAAAGTAGTTGACCTTATACACTCTATGTTAGATTCCATTGAGAATTGTTGATTAGTCTTCTTGTACTTATACTCTACATCAGACAAATTATTAACTTGTTTTTAACCAAAATTTGTCTATGGTGCTTTGTTGGTGGTTTTGAAAGGATCCTTTATTTGTATTGTTAACAATTGATGCAGTTGCGAAATCATTGGCTCTCATGTAATGATGAATACAACTAATACTATGCCACAATTATTACTTTCCATCTAAATGCACATTACTAATGTCATTAATTATTTAGACATTCAACCTTATCCATAATTTAATATTCTATTTTAATTGGCTAATGAAACTTAGTGATATTGATATTATTTTTAGATTGATACAATGGTTAAATTATGGGGTGGGCTTATATAATAATGCAGTTGTCAAATTATGGGGTGTTGTTAGATAATTATGAATTTAGTTAGTACTATTCTAGATTTATTATTTCCTATCTAAATACAAATTAGTGATAAAACTTAATGATATTAATATCACTTTTAGATTGTTTTAAGTATAGTTGATGTAGCATTCTTTGTTAGTTGCTGGCTAAATTATTATAATGATGACTTCATCTAATTTAATGTAAACATTATTATTTTGCAAGTTATTGCACATTAGTAATGTCATCAATTTAGACATTGAATCCTATGCACAATAATATTATATTTTGATTTACTAATAAAACTTAATAAATAATTGAACGTTAATACAATTGTTCATCAACCAGCCCTCTATATTTGTATATATGTATAATCTATAAAGATATTTTCTCACCAACTATTGCTTGCACACTATAACCATTATATGCATGTGCTTCTTACAGCCCATTAGGGTTAACACCCTCCTTTCCTCCCCATTATAGTTTAAACTGTAAGGGAACAAAGGGATACAATATTGTTTCCACTCAATCACTCTCATTATTGTGCATAATATATTTAGCAAACCATTGTATTGTTTGCTAGATTTCCTTATGTCTAACTATATTCTCTACATTTGCATATATAACTACTGTACCCACTCATGCCATTCACATTCAAAAATTTCCCCGCATAAAGTGTTTGTACATCACTCCCCTTTCATGGTGCGCGCCTCCTATCAGCTCATTGTTGTGTGTTACTACACAGAACTGCTAGTACAATCAGTTTTATTTGAAAATTGTTTATTGTATGATCAAATTATGCAAAAGCGCTATTCTATCAAGCAAAAGCACTGCACTTTTGTTCTACAGATATGTCAATATTTTGTAGAAGAACTCATGTTCAAACAAAAGTGTCATATTGTTCAAAAAGAAAGTGTCGTTCAAATTATTGTTTTCCCTAGAAAATGCATCGATATGTGCAAAAGCGCTAATGTTCAAACAAAAGTGTCATTTTAATAAAAACAGAAGCATTGGCTTGTGCAAAATGTTGGCATATTCCACCATTGCCACCCGTACTTGGTTTGTTATTGTTTGTTTCTGAGTCGTTGTTGTTTGATAGTATTTTGTTGAACCTATAGTTCACGGGGTTCATCATAATCTATTGTATAAATATGTTTCTTGTAATGCAATAGAGATGAATTCAATTGCTCTACCAAATCTAATATGGTATCAGAGCATAATAGATTATGTGCCTCTTATTTCATGATTATGACTGCTTAGTCAGACACTTCCATAGGTCGAGAGATTTTAGCGCTTGGAGTTTGTGGAGAGCTCGAAGGTCACTAGTCAGAGCAGCTGAGTTCTAGGGAAAATCAATTCTATGAGTAGTAATTTGTGAGATGTTTGAGGCGACTGAAAATGTGCAAATCTATCTATAATCTCCAGATAATATCAAGGCGAATTCTAAGGTGTGTATACTTAGTATGAAGTCTGTGATAATCTTTTCAAGGTGTTGAAGATCTAAGAGGCCCATTGAAGATTGCGAAAAGGCTGAGTTCCAAAACACCAGTGATAGAAAAGGTTGCCACAAATCATTCGTTATTCCTGAGCACCTATCTTTGCATGTTTAGAGTTACATTTTTTTGCGAAACAGATCTTATTTTGCGTAGCCAAAGTATTTCAACTTCTAGCCTCACAATTGTTGTTTCTTGGAGGGCACGATTTGTGTCAAAGGCTGATCCAGACGAAGAGATAATGACCAAAGATTAATGATCCCTATGCACTTGTTATTTTGATCTCCATAGTCTTGTCATGAGCTCACGCCTCTAGAGAATATCACAGTGATGTGTGTGAGAGTTTAGCTTAGAAGGAGGCGATAACTGGAAGGCAACAATGTTTTTGGTGCTGGCTGTGGAATCCACCAATGATTATTGCTTGTTGAGGGAAGATCTACACCGGGTTGGCGTGTTTAAAGGCGGTGCATTTGATCAAGGATAATGTTGTAATTCAAGAGCAAAACCATCACCCACTGTTCTGATATTTTTTTGAATCTACCTATGTCATTCACAAAGTGAGCAGCATACCAAATGGAACGACGTTTGGCTTTTGTCGCAGTCCTGTGTAGACTTTGAAGAGTCCACCTAACTAAAAAATGATCATAAGTTGAATGAGTTTGGTCATGCGTGGGAAGCTTCCAAAGGAGACCCAATAAAAATTATGCAACCAATCATACATTCACTAGGTTGTGTAGGCAGTTTACTCCGTGATTTTTATTTATTCAGATTTGATCTAGGGGATACTCGACGTCAAAAATTGAAGTATCTCATATGCTCCAGTAATCGTCACTAGATCGAAGTGCCTGAAATTTGGAGTCTAACGCAACTTGAACAGGCTCAAAAGGAGTCTATATGCCCAAGATACGACCAGTCAAAGGTCTGGTCAAACAAGCACCTCCCCTCTAGAAAGGTTGAAAAAAATCACAATCTCAAAATTCAATGGAACTCGCATGAAGTCAAAGAGCTCGGCAAGACCTTTCCAACAACATTCATTTCATCAAATTTTGAGTTCATATGCAGAAGCTACAGCGAGTCAAAGTTCAAGTAGACAGGTTGACTTTGACCATACGGATGATGAAGTTAGCATGCTAACGTGACATTCCATACTGTACGGATGATGGTGTGGCCCAACCAGATGTTGACATGTGGCAGGTGGTGGTTAACATATCGTTCGATGTGTGGTCCAATGGAAACTTGACACGTGGCATCCCTGTCTAGTCAGCAAGTACAGATGGCAGCCCAATCACCATGACATGGAAAATTATGTGTATGGTAAATGACTGAAATTGTGCCACGTGGCACATCGTCTGGGTGCTACGTGGCACACTGTTTGTCCTCCCTTCACCGGCTCAGGCAGTTGTAACTGATTGATAAAATGAGGTGCAGGTGGAACTCGATCCCCCAACCCCACAGACAGGATGTAACGACTTTGGACCGCGCACTCTGCGTATTACCATACATTCAGCCTGGTTTGTTTTGATGAAATGAAATGAAATGAAAAATTTTAATGACGTCCACGAGGCCAAAGAAGCCTAAGGGACCCAAGACCAGCACAAGAGCCACCCATAAAAGGCCCTAAGCAGATTGTAAACTCCGTTCAAGATCAGCCCTCCTGCAGTGAATTTTGATGATGAAGTTTGCAACTTTGTCTAACCTTGATTCTTCAAACAGAGTATTTAAATTATCGACCTGCACGGTGACCCCATAACTAGCCCTGATGTCTTTATACGCTGAACACTCCATGGTGAAATGCCATTCCGTCTCCACCATACCCATGTTACAAAAACGACATTTTCTATTTTCCCACTCCTCTTTAGGAACCACCCACCTGCCCGTTTCGCACCTAAGATGATGCGAACTAGTACGCAATTGGGCAATCAACATTTTTGCTTTCCATTTGATATTCGCGCCTATATAGGCCTTTTCTTCGTGATCCCTCGTGGGATTGAATTCTTTGATATAGTAATCCTTTTTGCGTCCTGCTTTTTTCATCCATATAGCATATTTAAATTTTTCTCTCACATATTTTTTTATTTCTTCATTTGTGTTTGGGCATTCATGCATCTCAACATCCCATTTTTTCATCCATTTGATATTTTGTTTCATCCAGGTGTTCTTTCTTCTAGTTAGCTCTTCTTTCATGATTAACTTAGGCCACCGATGACTCTCCATATTCTGGACCTTCTTTAGGTAGCTTAATAACCGAATCATCGCCGAGGCCTCCAAGGGAAAAGTACCGGTCTCAGCCAATAAAATCTCATAGGGCACTGTAGTCTTAAGCTTGAGGTTGCTTATAATTAGATGTTTTTGTATTCTTTCCACTTGTCTCCATTTCTGGTCTGACATATTGCTGCCCCAAATTTCACACCCATATAGAATCACCGGAGTGACAAGAAGCCCAAAAAGCGTCGGGGGGTCGGGAGAAATTTTTGTTTTGAAAATAGAATGGTCGGGGGGTTGACCCTCCGACCTCCCCGACACCATAAAAGATAACCACCGGTGAGCCATCATGTGGTTGTAAGAGTAGATTGGGCTTCAGTTATTTTTGTTGAAGATTCTAAACCGAAAAATCCCTTATTTTTAAAACTTCCACGCATATATCTAAAAGTCAAATCTCCCAATCTATTAAACAAATTAAAATAAAACCTCCCTAAACAATAAAAGCCTGAATATGATAAATTTTAAGGCCTCAAATAAATTGAAAGGATATTAAGAGGATTTTTTAATATAATTAGGGGATTTTGGGAGATATTGTAAATCATTTGGTTATGAACCAAATTAGGTAATTTTTTTGTATAAAAAGGGGTGAAATTGGGAGTAAAGCATTCAGAAATCAAGTAGGTGATGATGTTGAGAGAGCTACATTGAAGACTTGAAGCCATTCTTGTAAGTTGGAGGAATGTTATTTTGCCGAAGTGTTGGAAGGGAATGGTTATGTTTTGCAATTGTAATCTTGTTCTTGAAGCATAATAGGATCGGTCGCTTTGTTGGAGAGGGCCCCAGAGATGTAGTCCACTTGGACAAACTTCGTTATCAATTGTGTTTTGTCTTCTATCTTTTTCTCTCTTTCATTCTGTTATCACCTTGTTATGGTATGTTGTTTAATTATTTATGTTATGTTAATTTCTTTTGTAAAACTTGAATCAATCGTTGTAAAAGTTTAGCATTCATTAGAAATTGTCATAGATCTTAAAACAGATCAAGTTTGGTATTAGAGCTTTGTATGCCTAGTATTGCAGAATTGGATGCTAACACGTTCCAGGAAGCAGCGAGGTGAAGGCGAACTTGAAGAATATAATCCTAAGATTGGAAAAAGAAGGATTTTTCCAACAATGGAAGAAACTAAAGTTGGGAAGAGTACTGAACTTGAATTTGATGAGAAGTCTTTTCAGTCAACCTTTCTTGACATGAAGGCAATGGCGGAAGAGCTTTATGCAGACAAGAAGAAGCATGAAAAGGGAGATTCTTCGAAGCGAGAAAAGAAGGAAGATCGAAAGGAAAAAGAAGGAAAAGATCCAGAAGCTCCATCTCCTCCATCTTCCTCTTCTTCTCCATCTTCCCCTTCTTCTTCTTCATCTTCTACTATTGTTAATCCTTTCAAGAGTAAGTCTAAGCCTATTATTAAACTGGATGTAAATTTTGAATTGCCTAAGTACTGTGATGAGTTAAATGCTGAAAAGTTAGATGATTGGATCCAGCAGGTAGAAGTGTATTGTAGGATTCAAGGCCTAGCAGAAGATGCTTCTATGATCTAGTTAGCCACTCTCCAATTGGGAGGTACAACTCTCACCTGGTGGGAGAGTAGGACTAGGGAGGAAATTGCTTGCCATGGTAAGGTTAATATGACTTGGATGGAATTTGTTGCAGCCCTTAAAAAATAGTTTTATCCTTTAGGTTATATGAAACAATTAACAATGAATTGGAAAACCTTTAGGAAAAGTAAGGATCAGTCTATCCAAGATTACACCCATGAGTTTAAAAAATGCGCTATTGCTTTAAATGTTCCATTGTGTACTCAGGATACATTACTTAAGTACAAAGGTGGTTTGCATTCTTACCTAAGGCATATTATTCTAATGTTGAGTCATAATAATTTGGATGAAGTGTTAGTCCAAGCCACTCATTTAGAGTCAAGGGGTAAGAACACTTTTAGTGATAATTTCTCAAAGAAACTATCTAAGTCTGAGGGGAAGTCTAAGGGTAAAAAAAAAGACAAAGATAAAGGAAAAGGAAAAGGGAAGAAGATAGCTACAATTAAAAAGGAGGGTGATAATCCCACATGCTCCCATTGCAAGAAAGAGGGACATGATGATTCAAAGTTTTGGAAGCTGCATCCCAAATTAAGGCAGAAAAGATACAGAGCCAATAAAGGAAAGCAAAACACTGTTGCAGTGATTCAACAAGATCTTGGATCTGACTCTGGAGATGAAACATAGATTGAACATTGCTACCAAGGTCCAAGGTAAAGGGAAAGGTATAATTCTCTCTTCTAATGCAAATGCAAGTACAAGTAAAGTATCTTCTCCTCTTAAAGCTGATAAACAATGAAATGAATTATTTCATATTCGAGTTGTAACTAAGCACACTGAGATTGACACACTATTTGATACGGATTCTCAAGTCAACTTAATATCTTAAGAGGTGGTAAAGAAACTTAATCTAGCTAAAACACCTCATCCAAATCCATATTCGCTTGGATGGGTTTGCAATGATGCTCAATTGCAAGTAACAAAACAATGTAAATTGAAATTTTCAATCACTACAAGCTTTGTTGATGAGGTATCTAGAGGTAGATGTTGTTCCTTTTGATATTTGTGGGTTTATGTTAGGGAGTCCTTATCTATATGACAGAAAAGAAATGTTTTATAGAGGGATAATAAGTATCATCTCTTTAAGGATGGGATAGAATACATTGTACGTGCACACAAAGACTAATCTTGCACTAGTTAATGTTGGTGAGATGAAAAGGTTGGTCAATTTTATTAAATACTTTGTATTAATGCTTGTAAAACCAAAATAGGATGAAAAAGTTGAAGCATTTAAGGGGTGTGATCTACAGCATAAAGCTGAGATGGTCAAAATAGTTTATGCTTATAATGACTTATTCCAGGAACCAAAGGGGTTGCCACCTAAGAGAGAGATACAACATGAAATCCAGTTGTAGTAGGATGTGTGTCTTCCAAATATTGGCATGTACCATTTATTAGTTTTGCAAAATGAAGAAATCAAAAAGCAAGTTCGGGAGTTGGTTGAAAAAGGAGTCATCCGTCCTAGTACATCTCCTTGTGGTTGGTTCCAAAGAAGGGTGGATCTTGGAGAATGTGCATTGACTATCGAGCCCTAAACAAGATAATGGTAAAGAATAGGTATCCTCTTCCCCGTATTGATGATTTACTCAATTAGTTAAAACATGTAGTTTATTTCACTAAGTTAGACTTGCTTAGCGGATATCATTAGATAAGAATTGTAGAAGATGACATTTGAAAAACTTCATTTAAGACAAAACAAGGACTGTTCGAGTGGTTGGTCATGCCCTTCGGGCTCTACAATGCACCAGCTACATTTATGAGAGTCATCAATAATGTATTTCATCCTTTTATTGATGGTTTTTTCATAATCGATTTAGATGATATTCTTGTATTCAATCGAACTTGGGAAGATCATGTAACTCATGTAAAGAAATTTTTTGATGTATTGAGAAAAGAAAAACTCTTTGTAAAGATGTCTAAATTTGAATTCGGTAAGACATTCGTAGTGTACTTAGGCTATGTCGTAGGTGGTGGTCAATTGAAAGTAGACCATGCGAAGGTTGAAGCTATTGTAAAATGGCCTAAGCCAAGTACAATCACTGAAGTCAAAATTTTCTTAGGTGCAGTACAGTATTGGAGAAAGTTCATTGCAAATTTCTCCGACATTGCATAACCATTGCACGCATTGACCAATACGAAGACAAAATTTTAGTGGGGAGGTCCACAGTAGAAGGCCTTCAACACTTTGAAGGAAAATTTGAGCACAACACCAATTTTGGCTTTACCATATTTACACCAACTGTTCAAGATCAAGACAGATGCGAGTGGATTTTCCATGGGAGCAGTGCTAATGCAAGGAGGTAAACCAATCTGCTATCACTCTAAGACCTTTACAGGTGCAGTTATTAACTATCCTACTTATGATAAGGAACTTTATGCATTAGTTCAGAGTGTTAAAAAATGGAAACACTACTTAATGCGGAAAGAAACTGTAATCCACACTAATCACCAGCCACTTTAGTATTTGCATTTAGAGTTTAAACTGCAACAAAGTAGGCACTTTAGGTGGATGGGTTTTCTTCAATAGTTTCATTTGGTGATTAAGTACAAGAAAGGTGTCCATAAAAAAGTAGCAAATATGTTGTCTAGGCCTCCTATTATGAATGCTTTGATTATCCTTAAAGGAAGTTCCATGGTACATGAAAGTTTTCAGGAACATGTAGAAGAGAAAGATTACTATGTGCAAGATAAACTATTGTATCACTTGGGAAAGTTATGCATTCCAAAAGATGAACAAGCGCAAATAATCAGAGAAGCTCACACCTCATTGATTGCAAGACATTTTGGGGTAAGCAAAAAAATTTCTCAACTACAGAAATATTGTTACTAGCCTCATATGCAAGAAACCGTAACTATGTATATTAGAGGTTGTGTCATGTGTGCAAAAAGTAAGCCTAGTAATAGGAAATTGGGGTTGTACACCCCTCTACCTGTACCATCCCATCCCTAGGAAGTGAACATTCAATAGATTTTATCGGGGGTTACCTATGTCTAGGAAGGAACATGATTACTTGTTTGTAGTAGTTGATCGGTTCAATAAAATGCGTATTTTAATGCCTTGTAAAAAATAGGTCACTGTTGAACTGACAGCTCAGATGTACTTTCAATTTGTATGGGTTCATTTTGAGTTACCTACTTCAATTGTATCGGATCGAGATTCTTGATTCCTAGGGGAATTTTAGTTAGCTTTGTGGGGACTCATGGACACCAAACTAAAGAAGATTACAGCCTTCCATCTGAAAACTAACAGTCAGATAAAGGTAGTGAATAGGATAGTTGTGCATCTGCTCAGAGCTTACTACAATAAACATCCCAAGTTGTGGGATGAGAGTCTTCATTATGTGCAACATGCTTACAACCATGCAGCACACTCTTCTACAAAGAGGTCTCCTTTTGAGACTTGTTTTGGTTATGTGCCTAAAACACTAATGGATTTTGCTTTTGGGAAAGATGATGTTGAAGATGGACACCATGATGTAGAGAAAGCTTTAAAGTTCATCCAGAAATTCCAAGAAATTCTTCAAGTAGTGGAAGCATAGTTGGAGAAAATCCAAGCTAAATATAAGGCTCAACATGATAAGCATCATTGTGATCATCATTTCTAGATTGGAGATAGAGGTTGGTTACATATTAGGAAGGAAAGAATGCAAGGTGAAGGAAGGAAGCTCAAGCCAATTGGTATGGTCCCTTTGAGATATTGGAAAATATTGGAACCAACCCCTTCCACCTTAATCTTCCTCCATACATGCAATCTATTCAGTTGTCAATGTTGAGAATCTGAAGTTGTATGAGCCTCCAATGATACTGGATGAAGACACATACATTCAAGTTCCATTAGTTGATGACCTTTCACCAGAGTACATGTCAGAGTTGCCAGAGGATGTCATCTCAGATAGGAAGGTTAGGATTTCACAAATAGGAGTTATTCAGTACCTCAGAGTGGGACTGAAGGGGATGAATCTAAGCAAGGAAAACTGGGTGGAGATTGGTAAAGTGAGGAAACTCTACCCTCACTTCCTTTCTAAGTAATCAAGCTTTCAGAGGTCCAAAATCTCTCCAGTGGGGAGGACTAATCCAGGGGGATACTCGACATCAAAAATTGAAGTATCCCATATGCTCCAATAATCATCACTAGATCAAAGTGCCTAAAATTTTGAGTCCAATGAAACTTTAATGGGATCAAAATGAGTTCATACACCCAAGATACAACCAGTCAAAGGTATGGTCAAAAAGGCACATCAGGCCCTTCAGAAAGGTGGAAAAAAATAACTATCTCAGAATTTGACAGAACTAGCGTCAAGTCAAAGAGCTCATCAAGACCTTTCCAATGACGTTCATTTCATCAAATTTTGAGTTCATCTGCAGAAGTTACAATGAGTAAAAGTTCGTGCAAACAGGTTGACTTTGACTATATAGATACTGACGTCAACATGCTAATGTAACATTCTGTATCATATGGATGATGACATGGACCAACAAGATCTTGACACATGGTAGCTGATTGTGCAAGTGACGTGGATGTCCGTACGACCGTACAGTTGACGTGGAAGTCTAGTCAATGTATCGTACGATGTGTGGTCTAATGGAAACTTGACATGTGGCATCACTATCTAGTCATCAAGTAGAGATGGCGGCCTAGTTAGCATGACATGGTAGATTATGTTTTCGATCAGTGAATGAAATTGTGCCATGTGGCACATTGTCTGGGTGCCACGTGGCACACCATTTCTTCTCCCTCCACTGGCTTGAGCAGTTGCAACTGATTGATAAAATAACTTTGATCCCCCAACCCTACAGACAAGATGCAATGACTTCGCCATTACACCATGCACTCTATGTGTTACCATACATTGAGCTCAGTTTGTTTTGATGAATGTTGGGAGAAATTTTTGTTTTAAAAATAGAATGGTAGGCGGGTCGACCCTTCGACCTCCCCAACCCCAAAATAGAAAACCACTAGTAGGCCATCATGTGGTTCTAAGAATAGATTGGGCTTTGGTTAGTTTAGTTGAAGCTTCTAAATTGAAAAACCTATTATTTTTAAAACTTCCACCCATATATCTAAAAATCCAATCTCCTAATCTGTTAAACGGATTAAAACAAAACCTCCCTAAACAATAAAAGCCTGAATATGATAAATTTTAAGGGCTCAAATAAATTAAAAGGATATTAGGAGAATTTTTTAATGTAATTATGGTATTTTGGGAGATATTGTAAATCATTTGGTTATGAACCAAATTAGGTGAAGTTTTTGTATAAAAAGGGGTGAAATTGGGAGAGTGAAGCATTCAAAAATCAAGTAGGTGATGATGTTGAGAGAGCTACATTGAAGACTTGAAGCCATTCTTGTAAGCCAGAGGAACGTTATGCCGCTGAAGTGCTGGAAGGGAATGGTTCTGTTTTGCAATTGTAATCTTGTTCTTGGAGCATAATAGGATCGGTCACTCTATTGGAGAGGGTCCCGAAGACATAGTCCACTTGGACAAACTCCGTTATCAATTGTGTTTTTTCTTCTATCTTTTTCTCTCTTTCATTCTGTTATCACCTTGTTATGCTATGTTGTTTAAGTATTTTTGTTATGTTAATTTCATTTGTAAAGCTTGAATCAATCGTTGTAAAAGTTTAGCATTCATTAGCAATTGTCATAGATCCTAAAACAGATCAAGATTAATTTATTGTGTGTTGAAGTAGTCAGTCCTCATTTGACTCTTAGGAGAGTTTTATGCTCTTAATCTATTTTTTGAACATTTGATTCATGGATATGTTTACTTGTAAATGAGTGGAGTAAATCTTATAGGTAAGCAATTTTGAGGTTAAGAAAATTTGAAAATACCTTATTGTCAGATCATTCTAGAAGTAATTTCAGAAGTTTCAACTTAGCCATATTTTTAAAATGTTATTTTTATTCCCAAAGTATCCTCTCCTCTATGGTAAAATGTTGATCTAAGTGATGAGAAATAGGATAAAATAATATCTATTTCTTGCTAACACAATGGCAGCCAGTTCTTTGAAATTCCTTCTTCCAGATTCCCAATTTCTCCATGGAAATAATTATTCAACATGGAAGACCAAACTCAAAACTCAACTTTAGTTTGAGGAAGTTTGGGATGTGGTGTTAGAATTAGGTGTTGTACACCTTGCATAATGCTTATAATGTTTTATTTATTATTGTGTGTGTGGTGTACCTAGGGGTACCTAGATGGACGTGCATCACTAGGAGTTATAATGTTGGGGCCACTTTATGTTGTATGTAACATTGGGACATAATTGTAAAATCTAATATTTAATATTGGGGAAAAATAATAAAATATAATAAAGTACCCAATATTAAATGTGGGGTCACATGATATTGTAAGTTCATGGTTTTGGGAACATGGTTTATGTAATACCACTTGGTGATTTTGTGGGAGCTTGTTTCTATAAAAGAAACCACAAGGGTAGTTGTTTAGGGTTAGAGAGTTTATTGCAGGTTAGCAGGTTGATCTTGTGCATGTGTGAGGCTTTGAATCATGGCATGGCATGTGTGGATTCATGCTTGGTCACATGGAATGCATGGATAGCTTGTGCTTCAGAAGTGTTCATGGAGTCTCTATAAATGTATTGTAATGGGTTTTCATTGTTGAGTTTCATTGTTGAATAATACATGAAGTGTGGATGCTTTTGGAGGCTGGGTTTTTCCCTCTTGAGGGTTTTCCCAGGATATGTCTTGTGTCATCTTTCATGGGTATGTTATCTATTATCTTTCATGTTGATTTTTGAGCACTTATTTGCATTGATTTCAGATTTTGGTTATGTGGAAATTGTCATTATATGGCTGCAAGTTTCCTTACATGTGGTCAGTGGAATCACAACATGCCATAAGACAGATGTTGATGAACAAAATAAATTTGATCAAGCTGATAGAAAGGAGAAATTGATCATTATGTTTAGTGTGTATGATGATGTTCAGCCCTTTATCTGTGACTCATCCACAACCAAAGATGCATGGGACAAGCTCAAGATGGTGTATGAGGCAAAGAATCAGAATCAGATCCTGAATTTTCATAGTCAACTACATAGCTTGAAGATGAAGAATGGAGAACAAATGGAATCCTTTCTCAAAAGGATTGTAGAATTGAGAGCCTCCTTACAAACATTGGGAGAAACAATTGATGATGTAGTTTTGGTGCCTATTGTTCTACGAGCACTACCTTCAAGGTATAAAGTTTTTGTGATGACTTTAAATGTCACAGAGACGACACCCACTTTTGAGAAGTTTGTGAATCTACTCTAGAAAGAAGAATCTTTAACGCATGAACATGAAGATGAGGATCATGCCATGGCCACTCATCATAAAGGCAAGAATCCTATGAAGCAATGTCCAATATGTGAAAAAGTTGGACATGATGTGAAAAATTGTTGTTACAATTCCTTCAACAAAGGATCATCAAACAAACCACATGTATCCAAAGAAGCTACTTCAAAGTGGCAAACCATAATGGGAGCAAAAGAACAAACAGAAACATTAAAGCAATGTTGTGGAAGCAAAAGATTCTCCAGATGAGGAATACATGCTTTTAGCCCACACTTTAGAAGACGGTTCACAGTCAACCTCAATATGGTATGTGGACTCAGGTGCTACAAAGCACATGACTAGACAAAAGGAGTGGTTTCTCACATTGAAACCCCATCATGGTACAGTCACTCTTGGAGATGATACCACCCATGAAATCAAAGGTATTGGTGACATCTCTTTAAAGTTTGGTATCAACCATTATAGGCTTACTAATGTCTTGTATGTTTAGGACTTACAAAAAATCTTCTTTCTGTTAATCAATTTCTTGACCACGACCTTAGGATTGAGCTTGATAGCCATCAGGATATAAAGATTTGTCTTATCAAAGATAAGTCTAAAAATGGAAAGATTGTTGCTAGTGCTATTGAGATTGGAAAAATGTTCAAGCTTGATATAGTTGCTAATACTCAAGCCTTAGTGACTAAGGATGAAGATCTTGCCCTGCTTTAGCATCGTAGATTTGGTCATTTAAGCACTAGTTACTTGCTAACGCTTAGTAAGAAATGCATCATCAAAGTGCTTCCCTCACTTGAAATTTCAAGTGTTATTTGTTCTAGTTGTATTGGTGGAAAAAAACATAGAGTACCCTTCTATCCTAGTGAGCATCATGCAAGCCAACATTTGCAGCTAGTGCATACCAATCTATGTAGGCCTATGCCACCTAGTCACAATGGCTACAAGTACTTTCAGTTGTTTTTTGATGATTATACATGGAAAATGTGGGTATATTGCTTGCAGCATAAAGATGAAGCTCTATCATATTTCAAAGATTTTCACACTCTGGTGGAGAAAAATATGAATCATTGTATTCATGTCCTCTACTCAGATTGAGGGGGCTCATACAACAGCACAAAATTCTCCACATATTTCAAAGAAAATGGAATTCGGCATCAACTAGCTACAACATACACACCTCAACAAAATGGATTTTTTGAATGAAGAAATCACATCATTGTGGAGATGGTATAAAGTATGTTGAAAGATTCTCAACTAGAGTGTGCATATTGGGCTAAATTTGTTCACATAGTAGTTTATCTTTTGAATTGTGCACCAACCAAAGCACTTGATGGAATTACACCAAAAGAAGCATGGATAGGGGTAAGGCCTTTATCTCTCATCTTCATGTGTTTGGATGCACTGCCTATATGCACATTCCTAAACAAAAAAGGAAGAAGCTAGATGAAAAATTAATGAAATGTATTTTTCTAGGATATAGTAATGAATCTAAATCATATCGGCTTATGGATCCCAATACAAAGAATATATACATTAGTAGAGATATAATTTTTGAGGAGAAGAGTGATGTAAGTTCTCCTACCGCATCATCATCTACTTCAAATAGTGCTCATATTTTCAACATGGATGGTAAAAATGATGTGTACATTGATATCAATTAACACCTACCAATGTCACAAAACCTTTACCAAAGTGGTACACTAGTACCATTCAAGATGCAAAGTTAGATGGAGTCCTAGATACTTTCACTTCAGGTTCGAGGACTCGCAGCATGGACCACAATGAGGTAAAATTTGCACTAATGACTTCAGTTGTTGAAGATTTTGAGCCATCTAATGTTCAGGAAGCACTAGAATCAAAGCCTTGTAAAGAGGCTATGGATGTAGAGTATCAATCTTTGATGAAAAACAACACTTGGGAGCTTGTTGATCTACACATGGTAAGAAAGAAATTGGTTGTAAATGGATTTTTAAAACCAAGCATAAAGCAGATGATAGTATAGATAGACATAAGGCTAAACTTGTAGCCAAGGGTTATGCCCAAAAAGAAGGAATAGACTATGAAGAAACATTTGCTCCCACTGGAAAGATAAAAACCATTAGAATGATTTTTGCTTTGGCTGCTCAATTTGGATGGAAATTGTATCAAATCGATGTAAATAGTTCCTTTCTTAATGGGGACCTTAAGGAAGAGGTCTATATGACCCAACTAGAGGGATATGTTGCACTTGGTAAAGGGGAAAAGGTTTGTAAACTTGTCAAGTCCCTAATGGTCTCAAACAGGCTCCTATGGCTTGGTATATAAAAATTAATGAACATCTACTACAAAATGGTTCCACTAGGCATCCATATGATCCAAATCTCTACCTCAAGGATCAAGGTGGGGATATTGTGATAATTATTGTATATGTTGATGACTTGGTTATCACAGAAAGCTTAGAAGCAATGGTTGAATCATCCAAGAATGATCTCAAGAAGACATTTGATATGATTGATCTCAGGCTACTACACTATTGTCTCGACTTAGAGGTATGGAAAAAAAATCACCATATCTTTGTATGGGTATGTCCAGGATCATCATGGAAAAAATAGGCCCTTAAGTGGGGAAAAATTTAGAAAAAATAGAGTTAGGAAATTTGACGTAAAAATATGAATAAGTTATCTATATAATTTCAAAAATATGTAAGAATAGAATCTATAGCAAATTGAATATAGTTTCTAAACTACTAGGTTTATTAAAAAAAAAATCTATCTAGCGAAAATTTGAAATTTCAATGCAATAGTACTTAAATTTCAGGGAAAAACTAAGAAGTAGGTGTCTTTCTGACCACCCCAATCACAATAAAATGATAATATTGTTTTATAATATTTTATATATAAGTAGAGGACTCATTTCCCGATATGATGCATATTTTTTGTAATTTTTTCAAGTAAATAATTAATTATTAATTTTTATTACAACTTTTAAAAATATAAAACTCGTATGTCTAACCACCTTAACTTGGTCAAAACTTCATGAAATTTATTTATTTTTTAATCCTATAGTATGTGAAGCATAGAATGTGACGCATGTTTTAGATTCAAAAAATGTGATACTGTTTGAAAGCTATAGATTTTTTCAATTAGCCTATCAATTAGGACTTTAGTCGTAATTCAAATAGAAAATAAATAATAATTATTCATTAAATTCAATGTAAAGCATGATTTATATTGGTGGAAATCTAAGAATCTCCTTTAAAAACCCTTTTCGTTTCATCAATTTTGGGTAAAGAAAAGTTGTCAGCCACATACCCTACACATACCCATCATATCACCACTTTTTGGCCCATCATGATCCTACACATACCTGTATCTCAAAGGAAATATGCCAAGACACTAATTGAGAAATTAAAAATGATGGATTCCAAACCCATTTCTACACCTATGGAATCAAGTTTGCAGTTATCTACATCTGATATATCTCCTCAGGTGAATGCAACTCTCTATTGTCAAATGATTGGAGGTTTGATTTACTTGACATATACTAGATCATATATCATTTTTTCTATTAATTATCTTTCACGATTCATGCAAGAACCAAAGAAATGTCATTGGCTAGCAGAAAAAAGGGTCTTAAGGTATCTACATGGTACGATAGATCATGGTTTGGAGTATAAAAAGAATGAAAAATTCTTCTTAACTGGGTACACAGATGTAGATTATGTAGGTTCAGTTGATGATAGGAAATCCACATCAAGTTTTGTTTCCTTCCTAGGTTCAGGACCTATTCCTTGGGAAAGTAAGAAGCAAGCCACAATTGCGCATTCCTCAATAGAGGCAAAATATTGTGCAACAAGTGCAGTAATGTGTGAAGTAGTTTGGTTGCATCGCATATTAGAAGGATTGGGGGTACCACAAAATCATCCTACAGTCTGATATTGTGACAATCAGAGTGTTCTCAAGCTTGTTCATAATCTAGTGTTTCACAAATGGACAAAGCATATTGAAGTTGACTGTCACTTCATTTGAGAACATGTTCAACAAAACAACATTCAGCTCCAATTCTGCTCAACTCAGGAACAACATGTTGATATCTTCACCAAGCCACTTGCACATGTGAAGTTTGAAAGTTTTCTGGATTCTCTTATTAGCACTCTAAAGCAATGATGTAATAAGGGGGAAATGTTGGCATATTCCACCATTTCCACCCGTACTTGGTTTGTTATTGTTTATTTTTTAGTTGTTGTTTGATAGTATTTTGTTGAACCTATAGTTCACGGGGTTCATCATAATCCATTGTATAAATATGTTTCTTGTAATGCAATAGAGATGAATTCAATTGCTCTACCAAATATAATACAAAAGAACCACACTGTCAAGAAAATGCATCTGTTTGCTCAAGGGATCTTTAAAATGTCCATTTTACCTAATTTGTTTTATTTTTCAAATTGCAAAACACATAATACATGTAAAATAACTCAATGAGGTGATCAAATGATTGTGTGAGTTCTTCTTCCACAAGAATTCATTAAAATAGTGTCATTTTTTTAGAACAAATAAGGCATGCTGGTCAAGTACAACCTGGCTAGTAGTAATAAAGGAACGTCTACTCATTGTAGGCTTACCACCTGAAGGTTAATCCATATCCAAGGAGTGGGTGAATAGGGTATTCAAAATTCATGTACCACCTTGACACCCTTGTCCTTGAAAGAGTGTGAACTCTAGCAAGAAACCTTACACCTTAACCAAGGACTAGACATAGTAAGTAACTTCTCGGGACGATGCTATCTTGATGCACTACTATGACCCAAAGCAATAGCCAATTGGTCTTAGCCTTCTAAATGTAATTGCTCGTAGTGACTAAGTGAACACCCATGGTATAATGTCAAATTTGAGACACTAAAGCCTCTAGTCAACCCTAATGTGGTCTATACACCCACATCTAAATTGACATGCGTGGTATACATCACAAGATAGTGTTACTAAATTTTTCCTTTACACCTTTAATATAGCATGCCTCAACATGTGTTGGAGGTCATCCAATTAAATATTTGAAATATTAACTAAGAATCCATTAAAAGCACAAAATATCATGAAATTGATCAAGGAAACCTAATTAAACACTCAAACCTGATTCCATTAGGGGATTAGTGTTTATTTGATGCAGAAGGATCAGCTCTTTCCCAACCCCATTGATGCAAAGCTTTAAGATGAGTGTTAATGGAGATTGAACCACAAAATTGCTCTCAATTGATTGATGTGAGTATGAAATTCAATAGGATAATGGTGCTAAAATTATTTTTGGATGATTTTCTCATAGAAATGAGGAGTATTTATGGGGAAATTAGATGAATTAATAGCCAAGATTCATTTAGCTAATCAATGGATAGAAATGAATATGAGAGGATGGCATGGATCAATGATCAAATCGGTGGATGAGATTAAAGATTGACATGGATTGATAAATTTAATCAAGTGTTGCAAATTTTCTCAACAAACACAAATCCTTAAAATTAGGATCACATGCAAGATATTTCTATATGGGAGGAAAATGTTTGAATTTGAATTGACAAAATATTCCATTAGAATATTCCTTTGAGGAGTGAGAAATTAGTCGGTTAAATAATTAAAACATTATTTAATTGTGCAAAGTGGAGGAATTTAATATTTTAATTAAGCAATTAGATCATTTAATCAAAAAGGGGAAATAATCATATTTAATTTAACAATTATGATTATTTAATCAAATGAGAAGAATTAAAGGATTTAATTAAATAATTCACATTATTTAATCAAATAAGATGAAAATTAGCATGAAAGAGATCAATTAATCAAATAATTTTTAATTATCTGATTAATAAAAGAAAATGATAAGTTTAATTAAACAATCAGGATTATTTAATTAAATAGCTGAGAATGGTCTAATTGGGATGAAAATGGTGTTAGTAAATCAAATCAAATGCATGATATGGACTAGGACAATTTTAAGTGTCTACAGTAATAATTATGATTTATGATAAATTAAAATAAATATTTTTTCATAAGAAGTTCGGGATATAATAGACAATGGTTTTGTAGAACCTCTAGATCAAGTAGCTAATCAAGCATTGGCACAAGAAAAAAAAAATCAGCTTAGAAAAATTAAGAAAAATATGTAAAAGACCTATTTTTGATTCGAAGAGCAATGGATGACTCTATTTTTCCTAGGTTTGTAGCAACAACTAGGTCTAATATAGCATGGTATATTTTTCCTAGGTTTGTAGCAACAACTAGGTCTAATATAGCATGGTATATTTATGAAACATCTTATAGGGAACTACTAGGGTGAAAGTGGATAAATTACAGTCTTTTAGCAGAAGTTTTGAGAATTTGTAAATAAAGGATTCAAAACTTATAAACCATTTTTTAGTCAAATTATGAATATTATTAATTAAAAGGATTCAAAATTTATAAACCATTTTTTAGTCAAATTATGAATATTATTAATTAAATTATATCACATGTAGAAAAAACTAATTGATCTAAATATTGTAGAAAATATTCTACAAAGTATACATAGTAAATTTGATATTATTTTGGTTACAGTTAAAAAGTCCAAATATCTAACACAAATATTTGTAGATGATTTTATGGGATCTATGTTATCTTACAAATCCATAATGAACAAGAAAAATAATTCCTCTTTAGAGAATACATTTAAATCATGGGTTTCATTCAATAGAGAAGAAGAGGGTGAACACGATATAGAAGCAAGGGTAGAAATAATAATCAAAGAAATGAAAGTAGTCTAGATCAAGGTGCAAGGGTGAATCATAATTTATATACTCGCGGCTTTAGAATCTATATCAATCAATTTTGACAACAATCTCAAAAGTATGATATTTTTAATATTTAGTGTCAAAATTTTGAGATATAGAAGCAAGAATAGATATAATAACCAAATAAATGAAAGTATTGGTCTAGATCAAGGTGTAAGGGTGAATTATAATTTTTATTCTCACAACTCTAGAGAGTGTAGCAATTAGTTTTGAGAAAAATCTCAAAAGTATGATAAGTTTAATATTTAGTGTTCAAAGTATTAATATAATCAATTTGGTCATTATGCATATGAGTGCCAAAAAAACAAACCATATGAGGGTAAAAAAATATAAATTATTTAAATGTTTCTAAAACTAATTCAAGTTCCTTATTAATTAGATTTCATGTTGTTTAAGAGAGCTAAAGTGATATTTAGTTTATAGATGATGAATTTACTAATCGTAATATAAAATAGATATCTATTTATAATTTTAGATAGATATATGAAGTTAAAGGTCAAACTAGGTGATGATAATAAAGTGTTAATTATGGATAAATGTTTTATTAATATTTTTACAAAATATGATGAAAGAAAGCATATTCTATATATTTATTTGGTTCTCAAATTAAAGCATATCCCATGTGTGTTGGACAACTTGTACAAAAGGGTTACAAATTATCTTTTAAAGATAATGTGTGTGCCAAAGTAGGAAAAAATCTAAGTGGACATTTAATTGCAAAAAATAAGATGACCAAGGGTTGAATGTTCCCACTTTGATTCAAAAGTGAAACTCAAAAGGAACCCTAAGGAGATCCCAAAGAAAATTTTAAGGTAACTTATTTAGACCAAACACGAGTATTCATTTAAGGTTTGGTCACCATCAGTTTGAAGGTTTGATTTTATTGCAAAAATATATATGGTGAGAGGATTATCAATAATTAAGGAGCTAACTAGTTAGTGGGAGCATTATATTTTAGTGAAACAATAAATGAAAAGTTTGTTTATAAGAATTTATTATAAAGAAAGGGAACCATTAGAGCTTTTGTTCACACTAATTTACATGGACCAATACAAACCTCATCATTGTGGGAGAGTATATTTTCTAACTTTACTTGATGCTTTTAATTAGAAGACAAATTTATTTTCTCAATTAGAATTCTAAAGCCTTCAAAATATTCAAGGATTTCAAATAAATGGTTAAAAAATAGAGCAATTAATACAATAATTTACTCAAGTTAGAGAGGTGGATAATACAAGTCAAATGAATTTCTATATTTTGTAGTTATCGTGGAATTAATAAAAAAATATTAAAAGGTACACATCATAATAGAATGGTGTTGTAGAGGGGAAGAATATAACCATAGTTGAAGCATGTTGAATTCCAAGCACTTGCCTAATGAATACTAGATAGAACTAGTAGTGTGTACAATGTATATTTTGAACAAATTTCCTACATAGAGAGTAAAAGACATGATTCCACAAGGAAAATGGAATGGTAAAAATCATAGTATACCTGATTTAATAAATTTTTTGTGTTTCCTATACACATGCAAAAAAATAAAAGAGAAAAAAATTGGATGATAGAGATGAAAATTATGTTTATATTAGTTATATTGAGTAATCAATAGATTACATGTTGCACAATCCCATTACTAGGAAGGTAATCAACAATAGAGATGTTAAATTCAAGGAAAACAAGGCAATGTATGAAAGTATAAGAAAACAATTACAATTGCAACATCAATACCTCAAAATGAAAAGGAATCATAAGAACAAAGTGAGTATCCAAGACCACAAGTAGTAATAGCTAGTTTGATAAGAAACCCTCAAGGAAAAAATTAAGAAAAGTTGAAAACACCAACAAATTTTGAATAAAGTGAAGCATCATACTCCCAAATTATAAGTGATGAATTGAATCCTACATTTTGCATCACTGAGATCAAGGTAGAGAGGTAAGAAAATAATTTTGAAAGATATTTATGATAATGGAGAAAAAAATAGATTTACATTCAATTTTTTGTTTATTATCTCTTAATTATATATATATTGAGGAAATCAATCGAGGAAGAAAATTGGATCAAGTTTTTGGGTGAAGAGATGGATTCCATTTAATGGAATGAAACATGGGAGCTAGTAGATCTACTTGAAGGTAAATATTACATAAGATTCAAATGGGTCTATAAGAATAAGTTAAATATAATTTAGGTGATGTTGAGCAATATAAATAAGGTTAGTAGAAAAAAAAAATTACACAATGACATGGAATTGACTATGATAAGACATTTGTGATATAAAATGTATAAAAACTGGATATCTTATAACAGATGCATATATAGCAGAGGAAAGGAAGCAGTTGAGAAAAGCATAGGGGTGGTTGCACAATTACATTTGATTAACTATATAGACCCGCACACTAACTGTATACACTCGCACACAATACAATGTAATATATTATACATTATTTGCTAACATCCCCCCTATTGTATTGTTCCTGAAACCATAAAAAACATGTTGCCTATGGACCCCCCTTAGGCTAACATAACAAAACTTGTTGATTACAAAATATGTATACATTCTTGACAAGATTTTCCTTTTGAAGAAACAAATCCTGAATCAGATGGAACTCCTCCAAGTTTCCTCATAATCCTCAGAAAGGTGAAGCTCCAAGATGAATACCCGAGTTCATCCTTGCATGAACTCCTGAACCATAGACCATAGTTATTGGAACCACCCTCCAAGTTGTCTCCTCAACCCTCATGGTTTTCTCAACAGTAGCAGACAAAGACAATGATCTCAGGGATCTATTCATTACAGATAAAAATGATTTTTCTAGCAGCTCCTACGTGTAAGTATTTTTCTACATGAATTCCTTCATGCTTCAGACTGGCCTCAGAACATCTCTAACAATCTTCCATTCACTTTACAACAAGAAGTTGTTCTCTACCTCACAGTATAATCACCACACCATGATTGTTACATAATCCACCTCCTCTAGAATGTAGGAATGCAATGGTAGGAGAAAAATAGAAAACACAGACATAATACTATATATTGATTAAATAAAAACATTACATAGATTTTTTCTAGGTATTCAAACAACTACCACTACATTCTCATGACATTCTTGGAGCTCCTGCTTTCAGATATCAACATGTCACTACCAGTATTTATCCTTACAATTTTGCAGAGTTGGACTCCATTTGGGAGTGCATACAAAATAAGACTCATACAATATATAGAGAATTAAGCATGACTGAAGGACAAAGGACTAATATAATATATTTTGAAACACCCAGAAAATTTGGCATGAATAAATAAGTAATCAAATCAAATATTTTCCAAAATCTATCCTCATTTGGGAGTGCATACAAAATAAGACTCATACAATATATATAGAATTAAGCATGACTGAAGGACAAAGGACTAAATATAATATATTTTGAAACACCCAGAAAATTTGGCATGAATAAATAAGTAATCAAATCAAACCTTTGCCAAAATCTATCCTCAATATTTGTCCTTAATGTTGAGATTGGCTATGATACAATGCTGATACGGAGACTAACATCGAGATACAGAGACTGACATCGAGAGGGCATGGCAAATAGGAGTAGTTGAGATTATATTTCCAGCATAGAACGCAGCTCTGATACCATATGATATAAAATGCATAAAAACTGGATATCTTATTATTCGAAATAATAGGTGCATATACATTCCCACACACACTACAAAGTAATACATTATACATTTTTTCTAACAATTTGCACCCATTAAAAGGCTTGATATGGTTAGAAGAAGTGTATTTGAAACAACCACTAGACTATGAAAATGCATGTATATTGAAAAAATATCTTTATAGTTACAAACAGTTACAAGCCCACAAGCCCATATAATTATTAAGAAAATGTATGTATATTGAATTTTTTTTTTTTAAGCAGGCAGTTATAAGCCCACATATGTAAGTAAAACTCATGTATTCAAGCACCTACATACAAAATGAGATCAATTCTTATAATTTCAATGTCTCCTCATCTCCAACATTTTCTTTTCATTTATCAGTTCCAGAAGTTCATGCCCAGCTTTATTATTTAACCCTTTAGTGCGACCTTCTGAATATTCCCTTGATTGTTCTATGAGCTCGTCTACAAATTTGTTCACATCAACATTAAACACCTTTCTCCACTGCAAAACCAGTGAAAATGAATAAGGTCAAGAATGTAAAGAATGTAAAGAACTGAAATATGGTATATTTATACTAGCACTTGCATCTAAAGGAGGTTCAAGGGAGACACCGATAGGAAATTGAAAGAAAAATATAAATGAATTGTAAGAATACATAATTGGTTATATAAAAATATAGATGTATGCATTGTATTATATAAGAAAGTACATATTTTTGTTGGATTTGTGTATATTTCTTAAACAATGCAATCCCTTTGAAGAATGTGTATGTGCCTATGAAAAAGGACATAAAATTGAAGTAATAAGAAAAGCAATAATAATAATGAAAAATGCTAAGAAAGACAAATTATTTTGTGATATTATCAACCCAAATGTGGCCATAATTTTGTGTACATAAAGTTCAATGTAAGCTAAACCTTTAAATTGGAACCCAATCTGATTTTTGCTAGATTTTTATTAACTTATGCATGGACATTGATTATATAATAAATATTTAATTCCTAGGTTAGGAGGAAAACTTCAGAAATGTTAGGATCTTTCAGACATGGTTGGGTTTTCATTCCATTAGGGTTCGAACCCACATGGAAGCCAAATAAGGTAGGTGTTTTTGAGACTTCAATTTTTCAATCTCAAGTGGTTGCATTGAAAAGTGACAAAATTTTGTTTGAACTAAATTATTGAGATAATGAAACTCACAACTTTATACATGTGGATATGGCCCTTATTATCTCACAACTTTATACATGTGGATATGGGCCTTAACTAAAAGAAATAAGTAGAGTTCCTTAGCAAGGGAACTACTAGGTAGGAAGCCCTTAAAACAATAGATCATATCTTTATAAATCCAAAGTGAACTTTGATACATGATCAATTACATATAGAAGGAATAGAATTGCTTGCTTTCAAAAAATATATTGAGAAGATCAATTAATTAAAATTTTAGCTTGTGAATAATTTAATTGATCTATAAGTTGTTATATTGGGTTTTCCCATCCAATGACTGCTGATTTTGAGAATATCAAACCTCAAGTTCACTCCTCAATTCTCTAGGTAACTAAAATTATGTAGGCAAATTGTTTGCGAGGTTCGAAACATTGGCCTTCCCATGTAATCAATTTGTTGCACAAGAACCGGGTACTAACAAAGAGATTGCAGCAATTGCATGCACTCAATTTAAAGCTAACTTTCCTATATTTGATAAGGTTTTCATTTTAAATCCATTTGAGTAATACAGTGGATGCCATTAATTATTGTTCAGGGGAAATGATATCTGATATGAAAAGTGATGTTTTTGGCTTACAAGCTATTCTTGTTCTTTCCTGAATTATACTTTCCAATACTATTATAATGAGTGCTCAAAAAATTATAATAAGTTGAAGAATATTTAAATGCCACAGTAGAAATTTGTTGTGTTAAGAGGGAAAATTGTGTTCCTGTTACAAGTTCTCTTAGGTTCTTCAAAGATTCAGCCTCTGTTAATTGAATGGATTTTAAATATTATGTGTATGTTCTTACCAATGTACTTAGTGATACAGAGTTCTAAAAATCCATTTCTCACCCCTAAACAACTTGATGCACTCTCTAACCTGCTATCTGCCCGCAACATTGCACGTTGCTTTTCATTTCTCATAACAAAGGGTATGTATGTATGCATCAGTGATATTTTAGATTTGAATATGATAAGGTATTTATTGTTCTAGTTACTATATCTTATAATTGCTATGTTTAGGAAAACAAATTAACAAATGATTTCACGGGGAAAACAAGTAAAACTATGAAGTAGGGAAGAAAGTTTAAAAGATGCATTGAACAAAGAGCCAAAATTGGCATCTAATTTCAATTCTATGGATGGAATATGCTGCATAACACTAGATAACAAGGATTTGTAAATGAAATTTGTTTCATGCTAGAGATTTCCTTGGAAAGCTAGTGGAAGGAATTTCATAATATTTTTCATCCGCTCTTTAGAAACAATATACAAATTTTAACTCAACTATATTTCAGGAAATCTAATGTGTTAACATTACTCAGCACTGAAGATAAAAGGAGGCAGTCTAGGTATTGACCTTCCTCTAAATGACATTAATTGTTGTTATTTTATTTCTTAAGTAATTAGTAATGACAATAGAGGTCATTTTGCACTACTTCTTGAACTAAAATTGAGATATTATATAAGAAATTCAGATAAAGGATGAACAACAGATCACTAATATTTATAAACAAGCTGGGTTTGATCAAAGGTGGTGCATTTATTTCAAGGAAAGTTTAATGGAAAAAGAAATTATAAGAAGGTATAAGATCCACAAATTTGCTAGCATCCATCCTATTTGTGTCCATGCAAAATGTTTTTGTTTAAGGCTAGATGTGTGAAAACAATGAAACAACACCAAAGAATAATGGCTTGTTGAAAAAATGCCTCAAAGCGACATCATCTCATAGGTGACAAGTTTTAACTTCAATTGACTTGTTGATAATACACCAAAAAATTCCATGTAAGAGTGATGAAAAAGACTTAAGTTAAATTCCACTCTTTGTCAATTATTTTCTACTACCTGGGCAAAGATCGGGAGCTTTTGACCAGGGTATCAAACGCATGAATATGTAATGGAAAGATATTTTTATTAGATATTATGATCTTACAACTCCATTGTAGAAATATATGCAAAAGAGGAAGACAGATGTGTTGGCAGAATATATTCAAAATGGGTTTTGTTAAAAAGGGAACTGAAAACTTCTGAGCAAATGTTATGGTCACAAGCTGAGTAATAGTGCACATTTCCCACAACCTGCAAAAACATGGGAAATCTAGAACAAAAATGGAACTATGAAATTATTTACCAAGATTCCAAAATTAAATGTCACAGAGGTTCTACCTTAGGAGTAGGCAAATACTTCACCAAATTACCAACTTTGTATGCTGACTTCAAACACTTAAAGAAATATAGGACCAAAAGACAAAATTCCATCCATCACTTATAGTACAACGGCTTGGGCACAAATATCAGGTTCAAAAAAAAAAAATTCTTCAATCATGTTTAACAATCCAATAAGTCTTAGGGCTCATTAAACTTATGCATTGTACAAAGACGAAATGAGAATCACTGTTAATTACCAAGGTTGAAAGCATCCACGAGGAATGGATCTATGGAGAAATTGGCATCTTCCGCTACTCAGACAAAGGAAAGTATATGACTTCTAAAGTTGTTACTCCCAAATCACTTTGACAGTGAGCAATTGCATTGTGGGTAAATGACAAATATGTCAACCAGGGGTCATGGCAATCCTTAGTTTTCTAGTGCAGTGGTTTTGATGTTCCAAAATGAGGATTATATCAATAGGGTAGAAGTTTTATTTGTATCTGTTAAGTATATGCTGTGGTAGGAAACACATTTTTTACAATTACAATCATCAAGAAAAACAACAAAATTTAACAAACCAGCTAACAATTAATTTAGTAGCAAACGTTATCAAAATCAATTACACATAGTTTCTACAATCATAGTACTACAACCTTTATAGAACGCAGCATTCAGCTGACTTTAAGAAATCTTAAGCTTAGTTAGATCGAGCAAGAAATCATTTGCTTAAGATGAAGTAGCCTCACTTATTTACCCACAAAATATGCAGACCAATCCTTAAAGCAGCTTAAGAGTAATCACTATAATAGTAAGAAAGAGGAGCACGTACTTAGATAAATAAACAACAATTATTATTAAGAGGGATCTTTCATCAATTTAACTTTTACAAATCAATAATCATTTTTCAATTTTAGCGAAAAGATAATGAGGGACTACTTATGATGCAATAAATTTAGTAAAATTCCTCTAGTCCACCATTTACATCATATTACACAAGCCAAGTAGTTAAAGATTAAATACTTTGACCAATTGGATCAAAGAAAAAATGAAGTCAATGTCAGCTTTATGCTCTTTCACCACGAATCCTTCTAGCGAGCTGAATGTCTTTAGGCATGATGGTAACTCTCTTGGTGTGAATGGAACACAAGTTGGTATCCTCAAAGAGCCCCACCAGATATGCTTTTGCATGCTAGGACAGTGTGGCTCTGGAATCACAGATCTATCTGCAACAATCAAAACAGGACAACATTAACCAGGATATAGAACTGCCAGCCATAAATGGACCTAAGCAAAACATAATTTCCAAGGATTGAAGCTATAAAATTTAAAATGAAAATCTTGATGTAACATGGAGAAATAAGGAAAAGTAGCAGGAGGATGGATGCGTACCTTAAAATCCTATGCAATTTCTCAAACAAGTCTCTAAAAAGGCAATTTCTAGATCAGAAGCTCAGTACTCTTCTGGTACTTATGAATCTCACTAATATACAACAAAACCATGAAGTTAGATTTGGCGATGATTCAACGAAGCAAATCTTAAAATTAGAAGTCATACCATGTCAAGCAACTTAGGGTTTAGAAAAATAAACAAAATGAAACTCCCCATACAGATCATAAATTCAAACCCTTAAACATTAAGAGAGCTTTCAAACCCCAAAATTAAAGCCAGAGATAAATTAAACAATCATACCACAGAGCAACAGTTCCAGAACCATATCTGTGTGGCTTTTTCACTTCCCCCTATTGTGGGGGTAGATTTATGAGTGGCCTACAACAGGAAACAAACAATAACCTAAATTAAAAACCCTAACACCACACAACATACGTATGCACGATTGAACCGGGGAATCTAAGAAAGTAACCTTGGTGGTGAGTTGCTTCCTAGGAGCTTTCCCCCCTGTAGACTTACAGGTTGTCTGCTTCGTATGGGCCATCTTTCTTCCTTAAAATAGATCTGCAATCGCCAAATTAAAAAAAGGTTAAGCCATCGCCACGTCTCGCAAACAATATACATATTGAGCAGAAAATATAAAAGAAAACTTGCAATGCTATACAAATGACATGAAAAAAGTGCAGTACCGTCTGAAGGTCGCTCACTCAACTCAAACTTATAGAATTGTCTACAGCATAGTCTATTTATAAGCAGAGGCAGTGATGAAGGGTGGTTGATCTTCCTGACATAGAAGATATCTCCTAGATTTAGTCTTAATATTAGACTAAGAAATTAAATTACACAGTGGAGTGTTTGGACGGTGGAATGTTTGGAGCAAGTTTGCATTCAATGAGGGCATGATGATAAGCAAAAACAACCTCAAGGAAAGTCCTTCCGCAATGATGACCATATATATTTCTTAATATGTCCACTACCTTGGCTCTACGTCCTCCATGGTCATCTCCAAAAGCAACCTCAAGGCTTCCTTAGACTGTTCATTCTATGAATAGCCTACAATCATACCTCAGACAGAGGTGATCAGGTAGTTGACCATTCTATGCTGGCTTCAAGAGGGCTATAGACAGAGGAGATCAAGTGGTTTTCCGGGTCATAAAATGGTTTAAAGGGCGTTTGAGATAGGTTTGTCGATGGCTTGTGGACTGGCAAGTCCACAATAAAAGCCTATCCGCTAATTATTATTTTTTTAAAATATGGTATATTTATTTTTACTGTATATTTTAATATAATAAAATATGATTTTTAATATATAATAAAATTTGAAAATTTGAAAATATAAGATATAAAAATTATTTAAAAATTTAAATTTCTATAATTTATTTGTTGAAAGGTTTAATAATTAATTTTTTCTTAAAATCTATTTTATTAACATATTATTTGATCTTGACTTAACAATTAATAATATATAACACTCAAAATAATGAAACTCTTTTTGTTATTCACTTTTTTATTAAAAAATCCTACACATTCAAACAAATTTAAAAAAAAACAAACATTATAAACTCACCAGGATTTACTTGACAATTATGACAATTATGATTCTTAAGTTCGGAAACAAATGACATTCAAACATTATTAGTGAAATACATTGTTTGTTAGTCATTTCAAGAATTCATTATTATTGAATTCAAAACATCTCTTAACATCACCTAGAAAGTTTCCAATTAACCTTTGAGCCATAAAAAATTAACCAACAGAAAAATGGAATCATCCTAAATATGAGCTTAGACAATATGATTTGAAATATTAACCCACAAAAAAATGAAATCATCCTAAATATGAGCTAGACAATATGACCTAAAGTATTGATATAAAAATCTTGACAAGACATTTTTCTTGAAGAATGATATAGTGATATAGTGTTCAATGCATTATATTTTAACTAGATCAATGTTGGGTGTGTGGATAGAGATAATGAACTTGACAATGGACTTTCTCAAAGGATTTTTGGACAAGCTAATTGCAATTCATATTTATGTAGTAGACAATGGTTGCATTAATTAATTATCATGCGATATCAAACAATTTCAACAGCAATTTTAAGTAAATTAATCAAATTCAAAGCTTCAGACACTATGTCCTCTTCTTCGCAGCTTCTCAAGCTTCCCATCAACCACCAAATACATAAAACTCAAGCTCTAAAGATCTTAGTCTAACAATGAAGCACAAATAATAAAACAATATTATCACAATTCATATGTCATGGTTGAATCACCTTCATTTCTCTTCTCCATTTTTCTATATATGCTTGCTTGCCCTCAGATATGTAGTATGCAAAAATAGCCTAGTGATAATGATTACAAAATATCAAAGATAGTGGTTCTCTAGCTAGAGTAGAATAGAATAGAATAACACCTAAAATGAGGATGAAATGTATCTTTTATAGAAAACCAATTCAAAATGAAATGATGAAGATCAATGGATGAGATTGCTTTGACAAGCAAGGAAATAGGGTTAGGGAAAAAATAGGGTTTAATTAAGGATGAACGGTGCAGATTAAAAGATAATGAAACCTTATCAAGGGTGGAGGTTAATTGAGATAGAAGATAAGATTTGGCACAAGAAAAAAGGTTCTTTGAGTAAATTAAATAATTATAAAATTATTTAATTTAGGAGGGAAAGTAAATAATTAAATAATTAAAATAATTATTTAATTATAAAAGAAGAGGGAAAGGTTGACTTTTAATTAAAATAACATTGTTTAATTAAAAGTAGAGGTAAAGGACAAATTAGTAAATAATTAAAATAATTATTTAATAGTGGAGAAAAGGTGAAAATTAAATAAATAGGATTTATTTAATTGTGGAAGAAAAGACTAATAAATAATTAAATAATTAAAATAATTATTTAGTTATAGTAGGAAAATGAAAATAAATAATTAAACAAATGAAAATTCATTTAATTATAAAATGAAAGTATTAATTAGTGACGTAATTAAATAAAAAATAATTAAAGATTAATTAAATAATTTAAATAATACAATAATGTGACTTTAGACAATAATCAAATGATTAAAATTGTTCAATTATGCAGAGAAGAAGGGAAATTGTTATGGAAAATAACATTTGAAGACTTAGAACATTTTTTAGTGTCTACACATACATTAAATTTTTTATCTTCACTTTATCTCATAAAACATGACACGATTTGTATTAGAATCTCTATCTTCATACTACTTTCTCCTTGATATTCTTTTCTTTTGACAATGCAATACAATACTAAGGCATGTAGGCACCTCTTTCCTCTACCTTTGGCTATGCAAGAACTTATGGCATGGCTTCTTGTTACCCACGTTGCCCTCCCATGCAGCCCCAATCTCTCCCCCTCTTGGAATTAGCTACCCTCATTGTATTTAAGTGGATCCAATTTTAAATTCAGGATGCAGTCTAAATTTTGCTTGTAAGAATTTTTCCCATGAAACTTTACCAATCTTTCGAAACAATTGTTTTTTTTGTGATGTTGATTGTGCATTTTCCAAGGTGCTTCTCATTAGTCATACAATAAATAAATATTCATTAATAATATTATAAATCTAAAATAATTGTATTTCACACTTTCATTTTTATATTTTTATAATATTTTTATGAAAATCATTAATGTATTCTTTTAATATATAGTTTGAGTTTTTTAACATTTAATAACTTCGATTTTGACTTTTTCATTGTATCATGTTTAATCTCCACTCTATATCAACATTGATGTACTTCCTAGGACTTGTTCTAGGACCCTACATTAGATCATATATACAATCATGTCCTCTAGACTAGACAATGGGGTATTCTAGTATTTTAAATTCCAAAGCAAATAGTCCCAAGATATAACTATTACTCATCAAAGTCAACAAAAAAGTTCAAATCACATGTCTAAGACTATGTATTTAAGGATATCATCCTAGGAGAACCTTACAATCATCTATTAATAACATCTTGCATTGGCATATTTGACTACACACATCATTAGTCTTAATATGTATAAAACAATACTCAAGATCCAACATTATTTATTTATCTATTTTCAACTTGCTAAATCATGCTAAGGGTTTGAGTATCATAAAGGAAGTTGGTTTCTTCTATGTTGAATGAAATCATGTCACCTAGAAGAAACATAAACAGCCAAATCATATCATGGGTGCGATCTAATATGAGACTCCATGAAACTCAAGATCTAGATATCATAATTTTTTTAACTTAAATCTAATTTAATATTCCATTTTTTAATTGTCTATCACAAAAACATAGTAGTCAACATCCACATTGATCCAATTTCTAGTAATCCCCCAATATCTCAGTTTATTTTATGGTCTAATTATCTTAGTATCTTAAATCTCAACTCATAAATTAATTTAGTATCTAATTATAATTGATTATCTTATCATTCCATTAGACATCTAAATTAATTATGGGGTGATTTATTTCCCTACATTTCAAGAACCTATAGCTTACATTCACATACTTTAGACATAAACATTCTATATATCCTCCTTTGTCTATATTAATGGTGGATTAAAAAACAAATTATTCGATGATAATTATCTAAATCGTATCCAAAATGATGGCCTCATTTACATAAAATAATACTCTCATGATGATATTTCTAATTATTTAGTTGACAATGACTATGTGTACATGATGCTTTATTCTTGATGTCTCACCCCCCTCCCCTTGTTATGTATATTTTTTTTTCTAATTAAATTTTTTTTTATAAAACCACGACTTTGATATGCTTGATGGTGCTTTCACATGCACTCTTTCTAATAAATTTATCTTTATTGAATGTATATGATACTAGAAAAAGTGTTAGTTATTGCAATGATAAAGTATGTTCAATAATTTTTATCTTTATTTATACCATTATTTAGTAATGCTCCATAAATTTGAAGGATATTCATCATACAATTTCATCAATAATAGATTCTTGAATGCAAGATGTAATAATATAATTTAACAACTACTTTTACAATTTTTAATGGATTACAAATATAAAAAGGAATAAAAGCACATCATAGTAGAGATCCATACACAAATAATATCAAATTTTTAACACATAAATTCTCTAGTCTATTAGAAATTACTTCCCCTTACACTATGTAAAGAGGAACAATGAGTTTACAAAGTCCAACTCAACCTTAACAGTGTCTAGAACCATTAAAGAGCTCTGTAACACATAATTTTATCTTTTCTTACATCAATATGTAGTAGTGCTCCATAAATTAGGACATTCCTCATACAAGTTCATCAATAATGGATTATTGAATGCCAAACCTCATAATACACTTTGAAAACTATCATGTTACCATTTCCAATAAATTGAAAATTTTAAAAGGAATAAATAGCATAGAATAATATAGATCAATATACTAATTATTATAAAAATTTGACACATAAGCAACCATAAATATGGAAATAAACATGTTCCCCTAAAGAAAACCCACTCTAACTATATAATCTCTAGTCTAGGAAGAAATTACTTCCCATTCTACTATGTAAAGGTGAAGCATTATGACTTTATAAATGCCAACTCAGCCTCAACAAGCTCTAGAATAACTAAAGGGCTCTACAACACTCAATTTTACACCCTTATTTTATAAAAAAATACTTGAAAAATCACATACTCTCCATAATGGCTCTATATAATCTCAACAAGAGTATTAAACCTTCTCCAAGAATATAAAAGGCTTACAATAACTCCTTAATTGCCAACACAAAATTATACAAGATCATTACCAAAAGAAAGATAAATAAAATTATTTGTTGTTTATTTTTAGGCTCCTTATCTACTTATAGGACTATTAGCCTATTTTTAACTTTCAAGTTCAAAATAATATACATCTTCAACCCCTTTCAGTAGTGGTTAAATCACTCAAGAAAATGCTAACTCACCATTTGGATAACCACTTTTATCAAGATATTCTATGGGGCATAGCTTTTCTATCCAAACTTAAAATTAGGTGCCAATATTTTTAAAATTGTACTATTTTTTGGAAAATTTAAATATTTAACCAAATTTCACTTTTGATTCCATCTTCACATTGTTTTCTACTACAATATTTATAACTAAATTTATGAGGTTCCAAATGAGTTAAATAAATCCTATAAATTGCCTCATCCACTAACCAAGATTCCAAGGCATCCTATAATATCCAAAACATTCACAAGAATGATGCAAATTAATAGTATTTATAAAACCTTTTCTATACTAGTTTGATAGAAAATTCCTTGATTAGGCTACTTGGAAAAACTCTCAAGATACAATGACATTACAATGATGGTTCAAATGTTAACTTCATCCAAATTATTGGATCACTCTCCTTTACGAGGGTTTAATTCATAAGATATTTTAATTGATGAAGAAGGGTTGAGGATCACTTCATCAATAACTAAGGTACCTTCACTCCACAAGGTTACCATCACCAAATACTTGATTCCTCATTGCCTCCACCTAGCTTGTTACTCTTTTCACACATGAAGCTCTATCCCACCTCCTTGAGTTGAACCCTCAAACAATAAAATAAAAAACACTCTACTTTCATTAATTAATAATTTCTCCTTTGAAAAACTAATTTCCATAATCTTAGGACTTTCCTTCATGTGCATTTGATAAATATGCCTCCTTAACAACCAATCTATATTAATTTTTCCTTTAGAAATAATAGGATCTCTTTCACATAAGTATGGACACCCAAAGATGATCAAAATGATGACAAATCGAGGGTATCTATAGATTGTTTTTTAATAGTATAAAAACTTTATATAATTTTTATCATATAATTTTATTTATTTCTATGTTGGAATGTTTGCTCACTTAGATTTATGTGCAGACTAAAGTAGGGGAAAAATGTAGAGAAGAAAAGTACAAAGTTAATTCTTTCACCTTTATGTTTTATGTCACTTTATATTGACGTCATAAATGCATTGTCCTAACAAGTGATTTACATCTTTTGGTGCACTTATGAACCCTAGTCCTAAATCAAATATTATCTTATGTTAAATCCTCTAATTCTAACTAGCACCTAACTAGTTCATAAATGCATTGTCCTAACAAGTGATTTACATCTTTTGGTTCAATTTTGAACCCTAGTCCTAAATAAAATATTATCTTATGTTAAATCCTCCAATTCTAACTAGCACCCAACTAGTTCCTAGATTTTTCTAACAGATATACAAACAACAAATACAACCTACCAACTAAATAATTGGTTCATTCTTATTCACTACCACTAATTTCTTATTGTAGAAATAAAATGTTAAAATTTACAAATATAAATATTTGAACTAATTTCTTAATATATAATAGTTTTTTTAATCGTTTATAATAGATTTAGATTGGAAATTATGTATAAAATATAGCAAATTGAAAAATAGACCTATCTTACCAATTGAATGATGGTTCGTTGATTTATATATACTTCATTCAGTTGATGGTTGCATGAAAAAAACTAAAATTATTTATAAAATGCAAAGGATTCCAAATGTTTTAATCAATCTTCCAAGTTATAAATTTTAGTTTAAAAACATTTTTTTAGATTATTAATATTTATAATTTTTTATTTTATTTTCAATTAATAATATTATGCCAATTAATATAATATTTAAATTGAAATATGTAGCAATTTAATGCAGGAAAATTCACCGCCATGAAAAATTCATCTCATGGAAAATTGACCACTAGCAATTCATGGCATGAATTTTCCATGAGGTGGATTTTCCAATGAGGTGAATTTTCCATGGCGGTGAATTTTCTCATGGTGAATTATTGAGGGTGAACGATTGTGAATTTGCATGGAGCTATGAACCAGATACAAGAAACCACAAGATCCTACCTGCAAGCTCATTGTATATTTTTTAAATCATTGTGTAGTGATTCATTCTTAATAAGATCTAGAATGTTCTCACTAGTTATTATTATAGAAAATAATATTTCAAATAAAAAAATAACAATTATGAGAAAAATTATAATTGTCACATTTAATTAATTATTTTTTTAAATGTATTTAAATAAAAAATATAATATACTAACTAAATCATTGTGTACTGATTCATTCTTAATAAGATCTATGATGTTTTCACAAGTTATTATTATAGCAAATAATATTTTAAATAAAAAAATAAAAATTATGAGAAAATATAATTGTCACATTAAATAAAAAGATAGTAAATGTTCAAACTTAAAAGAATAAATATAAACATAAATATTATTTTTTAAACATTCTTAAATAATAGATAAAACTTACTAGCTAAATGAGGGTTTACCCCGCAATGCAATGGTTAAGTTGCAAGGATAGCAGTTGGGTTGTCTAAGGGCAGTAGTGATTTACGAGCAAAAAATACTCTTGCTAGCTAAATCATTATTTTTTCACTTCTAATTTGATTAATAAAATTCTCATTAGAAACCTTTAAAACATAAATAAAAATAGTTAAAATAGAAAACAAGTAAAAAATATGGAAAAATATAATTATCAACAATAACAATAAAAATTAAAAATCTTGGCATGGGATCTTAGCTCAATTGACTAAAGCATTTTGTTGTAGAAAATAATCATGAGATTCATTCTCCCCATAGTTGGCTAAAGTGTCCTCTTGTAGAAAGGAAGTCATAGGTCTAGTATCTTCTTGTAGGCAAGAAGTCACAGGTCTAGTCTCTATAATCCCCATATAAGAATTATGAGAAAAACATATAATTATCACAATGAAAAGTGAATCTTTTAATTTATATTGATTAAATTTTAAATAAATAAAATCTAATTTTAATAATATAAATATTTTTACCACTAGATTCAAATATAATAGCTCATTTGTATAATAATCTATATTCTCACTAAAAATTATAATCAAAATAAATCATATTATACATAAATAAAAATTATGATAAAAAGATATAATTATTAGAAAAATAATTAATAGAAGAAGAAGCTCTCAAATTTTAAGAAAGCGTATATTTATATTTTTTTGAAAATGAATCCAAATACAAAATATAAGTCACCAGTTAAATCTTGTTGTATTTGTTCATTTATATGTTGATCTATCCTATCTCCTTAGCCAAGAAACAAAAAAAAGTTCAAACTAAAAATAATAAGAATATTAGAAAAATATAATTATGACAAAAAAATATAGTGAATCTTCCAATTTAGACTAAATAAATTTAAAATAAAATATTAAAGACTAACAAAGTTTAACAGAATAAATATTTGTACTATTTCTTAAATATATTTTAATGGTATGTGCATTTATATATTGATCTACCATTTTCTTCTGACCACTATTCAAAATAAATAAATTATAAGACAACATATAATTATTTAAGAAAAACCTGAGAATAGAATAAAAATATCTAAATGTATAACGTGAGTCTTCAAGTGCAACATCTTGTATCTGCACAATCCACCAATTGAATTGTAGGCTTAGAAGGATCATCTGCAAGTACTTGAATTTCAACATTACCTCCCTCTTCAAATAGGTTTCCAAACCCAAGTTGCCTTCAATAGGCTCCTTAAATGGTTCTAAAGTTGATTCATCCACTCTCCAAAGTTTTGACATTGAAAGAATCATTTAGTCTACTTAACCATTTATACGCAAATATGATAAAGTTCATGGAAAATATTATCAATTTTACATATAATGCATTCTTTATTTATGTAGAAATCAAGGTAAAAGGTATGAATCAATAGTATCAACAATCAAATACATAAAACTTGAACCTTAAAGACCTTAATCCAATAATGAAGTGTAAATGAACATAGAAACATAAACAATAATAAATAAATATTACCATAATTCATATTTCATGGTTGAATCATCTTCATTTATCTTCTTCATTTTGCTTTATATGCTTGCATAATAAAGAGTATTACCATAATTCATATGCCATCGTTGAATCACCTTCATTGATCTTCTCCATTTTTCTTTATATGTTTGGTTCTAAGCCTAGTGATAGTGACAATAAAATATCAAAGATTGTGCTTGTATAGGGTTTGAAATGAAAGGGATAGGTCTCTTTTATAGAAACCCAAATTTGAATGAAGGGGTAAGATTGAATGATGGAGATCCATGGATGAGATTGCTTTGAGAAGCAAGGAAATAGGGTTAGGGAAAAAATAGGGTTTAGTTAACGATGGACGGTGGAGATTAAAAGGTAATAAAACATTATCACTTGGGTGAAATTAATTGAGATAAGAGATAAGATTGTCACAGAAAAAGAGGTGGTTGGAATAAATTAAATAATTATAAAATGATTTAATTTAGGAGGGAACAAATAATTAAACAATTAAAACAATTATTTAATTATAGAAAGAGAGGGAAAGTTGACTTTTAATTAAAATAATTGGAAACAATTATTTAATTAAAAAGTGGAGGAAAAGATAAATTACTAAATAATAAAAAGTAATTATTTATTAGAGGAAAAAGGTGGGAATTAAATTGTGGAAGAAAAGGCTAATGAATAATTAAATAATTAAAATAATTATTTAATTATAGTAGGAAAATGAAAATAAATAATTAAATAAATGAGAATTTATTTAACTATAGAGTGAAAAGATTAACTAGTGACGTAATTAAATAAACATTAATTAGTCAAGCAAGAATAAAAGGGGAAAGTGAATTAATTAAATAATTAAAATTATTTAATTAATAGAAGAAATATGACTTTAGACCAAATTAAATAGTTAAAATTATTTAATTAGGTAGGGAAGAAGGGGATCTGATATGGAAAATGGTGTTCGTAGGCCTAGGACATTTTTCAGTGTTTACATTTTAGCCCTCTTTGATACAATGTGAAGTCAGTTGAATGATATATCAAAGAAATTCAGCTCAGAATATGCCCTTGTGTGTCGTGATGAAGATGAGATAGACCTATGCCCCTACAGAAAATTTTGAAAAAGTTTCAAAAAAATTGGAAAATTTATTCTGATAAGAAAATTTGACAGTGGATAAGACATTTATAGCAAAAATATTTTAGTTTCATGACCTTCAAGATATTCACATTAGGGTTTGGGACTCAACATTGGATTCATCTAGTAAAAACACTACCCTAGGGGGCTATAAATAGGATTTTGGGGGTAAAATTGGTCATTTATGCATTTTTACTGGAGGGAATAGTGAGTTTTGAGAGTAACTTTGCTACAGAGTTGTTGCTAAGATGTCATCTGTACCACACTCCTCACATCGTGAATTCAAAGTTTGTGCCTACCGACTACTAGAGGGCTCGAGGGATGCAGTATGTACCCCTTTCCTTCATCATTTTGTGATTTTTTGCTAGATTTTATGGCTCTAATAAGAGAAAGCAAATGCACTACATTCCATGCACTGCATTCGCTACTGTGTTCACTGCAAGTGGGGCAGTTCACCGTATCTGCTCAATGCGACACATTTGCTAGTTAACTTTTATCAAATGTATTGCGACACAACTATTAAGTGTGCCACATGTGATTCATGCAACAAAATTGTGGTCTTGAACGATTTAAGTAACATTCTGAGTCACATGTGAGAGATTGTGTGATGCATGTTTATCAATGCAACATAATCATTGGTTTGTACACTACAAGTTATTTTTGTGATGCGTGCATTAGACCGTATGATGCATTTGAATTTGTAAGCCACTTATGCAAATTTGTGGTGCATATGCAAATGTGTGGCACATTTTCCTAGTGATTTGCATTTATTAGACAATGTGACACATTTGACTAGTGAGTCGCATTTGTTACATAGTTCAATGTATTTGCCTGATTAGGTTTTTGCCCCAATTTTGGATAAATATTTTTTTGTGATTGAGGTCAAATATGGTTGGCTAGAGTTTTCAATTGATGCAATGTGTTTTCTTGCAATCATAGGTGAGATACAACCCCATTTACACCTAGGAGAGTTGGTCATCTACTTTCAAACTATGAGATCAACTACTTGACAAGAAGAGAGATTAGTTGCATGCCCTCAGCTTATACTATGTTACTTTCATGCCCATGATTAGGGATAAGAGGGGATTATGGACTGTGCTAGCTAAGAGGTGGCACTCGAAGACTAGCTCCTTCCACCTATCAACGGGAGAGGCCATGGTGATATTGGAGGATTTATGGTGGATTATGTGGCTTTTGATTCATGGGGAGTGGGTTTTGTATGATCCCCAGCATGGGTTTGGTTCCATCTAGAGGTCCTTTAAGTATGAGGACATTGTGGAGCTCGACATAGAGGAGTACGAGACATGGTGGGATGTGCTAGCTAATAGATATGGGAGATTCATCATGGTTCTATGGACTATGATCAGGGGGATTATCATTCCTGATCGTTAAGGACACATATTTCCTATCAGATGGGGAGAGATGTTGATTGGCATGATGACTCGTAGGATGGTGTATGTGTGGGGGTTGTGCCTTCTAGCCATGTTATACTTTTAGTTACACAATGTTTCCTATAGAGGGGAACATTCCATCAACTATGGGATGATATTGCTTATGATTTGGGCCTGGGAGCACATCGTTTTGTTTCAACCTCCTATTGGGAGACAACTAGAAGTAGGGATGCCATATGTGTTCTTGTATAGAGGAGTGTTCACACATACCAGGATCGGCGATGTCGGGTATTAGTGTCACACCATTGATTTTCTTTCTTCATCTATCAACCATGGGAGGATGAGGGAGATTTTTTTCACTATTATCGATAGGTGCATTATCTGATTGGGAAGACTATGCAAACACAACACATTATCGAGTGGTACCTTCTAGAGTTGGTGCTCTAATAGTTCAAGGAGGACAGGGGCTTCCCATTGGTAAAATAGAGTTTCATAGGTCCTTGTGAGAGATCACTTGGTGGGGATAAATGATCAATCTAGTGATGACAGAGCAAGTATTGATGCTTTGTATCCTATTCAATTAGGTGTCAGCACATAGGTTGTTCATGAGGTGGAGAAACCCAAGTATGATGCACGATGGGATACACACAAGTTTAATCCCTTAGAAAATTGAGATAAGCTTTCTCCAATGGAGTGGAATGGTAGAGATACATGTGATAAATTCATGGATAAAGGATAGGGGAGAGGAGGAGATAGAAGTAGAGGAGGTAGGGATGATGATGGTGGAGATGGCGGTAGGGGAGACAGGGGAGGAAGGGTTAGTTGGATGAGGGATAGAGGAAAAAGAGCAGTTAGACAACTCTCGCCTATCAAGGAGGAGGCCAAGAAGGAGGGTTTGTGGTTAGAGGCAGAGAAAGAGGGACCCAAACCAGAGGGAGAGCAGGAGGTGGCCATGCAAGAGGCTAAGCAGGAGATGGGGGAGGAGGAGATGGGAGAGGAGAAGAGAGCAGTTCAGGAGGAGATTGTGTTGGGAGAGGGTCTAAGTGAGGGCTATTAGGATGTGCCTATTTTGGAGGTTATGGAGGAGGTATAGGGAGACATGTCAATGGATCAACATACCATAGATTTGCAAGAACAATTCTAGGCTAAAAATGCATGGGTCTAGGGATTACAAGCTGAGGTGGATAGGCTCACACTGAGAGAGACATGGCTGCCATTAGGAGATAGATGGTTGACCAGTGGTTTCTATATTTTATTTTAATTGTCAATAGACCCATGGTTGAGCTAGTTCATCAACTCTTTTAGGAAAGATAGGAGACTTGATAGTATAGGTATTTATATGACCATCAAGTTTCATTGGAAAAGAGGGCATCGAGCTACACATCGACCCAGAGCCATAGCAGGTCACACTCTCACTAGACTCAGAGCAATGTAGGAGTCTCTCAGCCTAGGCCCTCTCCATATGGTCAACCATCGGGATCAAGACATAAGACTTCAGGATCACAACCACAATAGGATAGACCTCCCTCATCAGGACCATCTCCTTTAGGAGATATGGGAAGCTCGGGATAGCCTTATTTTATACATGTATTAGACATTGATATTTTTTATTTTTATTCTGCGAGCTCCATTTTTAGATACATAATGATATTGTACTATGACACCATTTTTTATACATATGTGAGATGCATGATTTTGGTGATGGGTTACATGATTTATGTTCCTATGTTATATACATGTCTATGTGATGGATTATGATGCTTATGACGTTATGAATTTATATGATTATGAGATGATTCTATATGTTATGATACATTATGGATGTATATTATATGGTTTGTTCTTATATGTGATTTTCTATGTTATGATGTATGGATGGATGCGCTTAATTTACCTTTATTGTATTCTTTACAATGTTATAGATGCATTATGATTATGATGTGATGCAATATAGATTATGGACATGTATGTATGTAAATACAATGGTATGTATGATCTCTTTTTGATCTCTTTCTTATGGTATGCAAGGATTATGAAGGACATATGCAATGAGATGTATGCTAATAGCTTATGGATGCAAGATGGTATCATATGGTTATGACATGTGATGCTTATATGGATGATTCCTTATGATGGAATGCTATATATGTTTTTGTATTTTCTAATGTAATAAGGATGACCTAATATGATTACGATGATGCATACGATGATTCTAACATGATTATGTATGCAGGATATTTTTGTGTGTCACAAGACACCATTAGGATGGGAATAGAAGAAATGTGACCATGGAGGAAATGAATGTTAGTACGAAGTTAGTCGAAATGAAGAGGAGTTGAAATTTTTCTTGATAGATATTAGGCTTGCATGTTTATCATCTATTGATCATCAAAGCTTGCACATCTTCAACAGTCTTATGGTAAATTCAACGAGTGGGGGACAACTTGCGTCTCACTAAATATCTCCAGGATTTTTATAGAAAGTCACCTCTTATTTGGGGTTTGGAGATAAGGGGAGAAGGAAATGTAAATATAAAACATAAAAGGTGATGCACCAAATATTTTATAACATTTCAAACCCAAATCATTCTTATGAGTGATATAATTAGACACAGTATGCCACAACCCTTCATTGTTGGAAAGAGAATGAACAACAAAGGCTAACTTCAAGCATATAGTGCAAACTTTCAAATATTTATGTAGATAGTGTTCATTTTAAGGTTCGATCAAACATAAAGATTTCTTATGAGTAAAAGAACAATATCTCAGAAATCACATGAATTCTTCCTCCTAATACAACATAGCACAACAAAACAACTTTCAAAAAAATAGAGAAGTCCAATGACATAATCCAATTTTCTTAAGGTAATACTCTACCATAAGAGCATGGCAACATGGAAATCAACTACTTAAACTATTTAGATTTAGCTTGCAAGACTTAGTGTTTCATTCAAAATGATAATACAAAGAAAGAAAGCTTGAAAAAGGCCATACATGCAGTCTCAACAATTTCTCCTCAATAGTTCATGCTTTTAAATATCAATTGAACTTTGAAATAGAGGTTGGATGCCAATCTGACAATAGTTTAAACCTTAATAGATATAACATGCCAAAGAAAATTAGTTTTGCAACTTTGCTTTTGAAAATAATTCTAAAACCCTAAGAAAACTAAAGAAACTTTCTTTCAACAAAGAAACTGCAACTTGGAATCCAACCCCCCATTGTGTTGTTTCCCTCCTTAAATAGCTGTCAAAAGAAGAAAGCACTATCTTAGCACATAAGTAACTGATGCTAGATGTTGATACTTAATAGCTTGCAATCTAATCGTAGATCCTTGCTTAGGTTGCAATGATCTTTGCTCATTAATTTTTAGATGCTGCATTTGTGCCCTTTAGATATTTAGCAAAGATAAAGGCATGTAAATGATCAAATCCTAAAAAAAATCTAGTAAAAGGGTTCTATTGACCAATCCCATCATCCAAAGGAATCGACTCAAAGCTCCCATCCTGAAAAACAAGAGAAAGAAATGCTAGCAAGCTCCGATAGACTCCCAAAAGATATCATCTCATAAGAGGTGCAATCCTCTTGCAGTGAAGAGATGATGTGTCCTGCGGGTGAGGATCTTATGTTTTCCAAAAAAAATTGGAGAAAACTTCTGGACCAAGATGACGAGTGTCTAAAGCCCTCCTCCGAATGGAAAACAATAAAAGAAAGGCATGTAGCCACCACATGGCACATTGGCCATCTTTCCAACCGGCCTTGCATAAACCTGGACATTTCCAAAGCCAAAAACAAAAGAAGCCAAAGATTAAAAAGACTAAGGTAAAGAAAAAAATTCATAGTTTTGGCAACTCATAGGGGCCTTTGCTTTCAAAGGTATGAACCTAGCTCTCTGGAAATTCTAGGAGTTTAAGGAAAGAGGAGTGTTGTGCCTGCCATTCTGCTTCAATTGGTAAGGGAAAACTGCGGATGACCCTGTATGCTTGGTCAAGTTGGAAAACTTCCCTGAAAGACACAACTCCCCACCATGCAGTAACCACTCCAAGGTAATGATAAAGATGAGAAAGGAAAAATATCTCACACTCAATCTCATTGGCTATTTTTGTTGTACTTGAACTTGGGAGTTCAGCAGAAGTCTGATCCTTTTTCTTGATAGCTTTTGTAATATGTTCTACTCCTTGCACATCTCCATCTAGGGAGAAAAGAGGAGGTATCCTGTAATTGATCAAGACATTGAAATAATTTTTTACCTCTTCAACTCTCCTTCCCAAAACCATTTGGAAATATTTTCACTTTTTGGTGACCTTGTGGGAGTTGACAATCTCACTCACTTGGCTTGAAGTGATTCTTTGATTAGGAACTCTAGCATCTTTCAAGATTTCGTCAGAAGCCACACAAAGCCTAGAAATGAAACTTTTTTCTTCTGCTACTCGAGAGTCGCATGTCTGCAGAATGTGATTGTCCATCAAGCCAATCTTCCCATTTATTTCTCAAAAGTCCCTCAAGAATTGCAAGACAGGCCTGAGCATAGGAACTATAGCTGCAATCCACTCCCAGTGTGAAGATACCAATCTTTTTAGTAGCGGGAGGGACCCAGCCTTCTGAGCAACAACTAACTCTTAACTGAGTTGAATCTCTTTTGCTCTTCAATTCTCCTCTACTTGATCTCTCTCCTTGAGTGTTCACCAATTCAAAGCTCATCATTCTAATTTATTGGTCTCGGGTCTACAAAGCAGACACAATCTCTTATTTCTCCAGCTTCAATATTTTTACCTCTTCATGTGCCTTCCCGACACTATCAAAAGCTTGGGTTCGGACACTGTCTAGATCTTTCTGTAGGTTTTCGTGAGTACTTTTGTACTCCATGTTGGTCTGATGCTAGGTGGCGAGGTCAACTTTCAATTTCTCAATTTTGGCATGTAGCCAAACTTGTTCACTCTGTGCTTCTTCAAGCAACCTCGAGGTTTCCCCTTGCTTACCTTGAATCTAAATTATGCAGGCAACCTCAACATCCTTGGCCTTGATTTTAGTCTATAATCTTCCCACTGTTTCCCTCACATTAACCAACTCTATCTCATGCTTCAAATTTCTACCCAGCCCTTCATAGTCTGCATATACTACTTGTTGGGTGGTCTTAGCTAAGACCACCTTGTCGTGTGGATGAGTTTCATTCAAATCTAGGCCTGTCATCCAGATGTCATAATCCTCCATCTGCATCTACCCCTCGAGCTTATCCATGAGCGGCGTCATGGTACTAATCAAGAGAGAATTTTTCTCCTCATTAAAACAAGCCTCAATTTTCTTGCTAGCTAGCAACTCAATGTTCTTCAATAGCCGTCTCTATTTAGCATTTTGTCGGGCCAACTTGGTTGCATTGAAATAATCCTGGAGGGTTTGATTGACATCAACATTCTGCACTGCAATAGGGGCACCGGGAGGGAAACCAAAAAGGGTAACAAAAGGTTAGACCTCGAATGTAAGAGTATGTGGGAAAGAGAAAGGGAGTGTTATCATGGAAAAGGGTGGCACACCAAGTTGAGACTAAATGAGGAATTTTCCATTAGGGGTGAGGAGAGATACAGTCAGGCAGAAAGGTGTTTTCTCTAAAGATGATGGGTTGGAAGTGGGGGTTAGCACACATGTCTCAGCTCTTTCTAGAGGGCCCAATGATAGGGCAATCAAAGAGTCAATAGCGGTCAGAGCGAATGCTGCTCACTCAACATGTGGGGTAATTTTAGGGGGTTTATTACAAATAGGAGGGGGTGTACTCAGGATTATCACATCAAGGCCTGAGGACGGAGATGTCCTTTCCATGAGAGGAGGCAAGGGAGAAACCAAAGATGCAGAAATAGGAAGAAGAGAGGGAGCGAAACTTACCTGAGGCGCAGTGCTCAACACATCTTGTAGGGAAAACTCCACTTCTTCTCCTCGGGCCAACATGTTGGATATGCCTAGGTCTTGGACTCTCCTTCTCTTTTCATGACTAGAACTAACATGTTCCGATCTCCTGGCCATTGACCCCTCTAAAACTTGGCCCTTGATGACTACAGTGGATGATGCTCTTGGAGACCGTCGGGGTCTCTTTCCTTTACTTTGGGCACTAGACGAGGATGGATCTCATGAATCCCTTCATTTTGAATTCCTCTGAATATCGGATTCTTAAGGTTGGGAAGCCCGACGTGGAAGTTGTTCCTCATCAATTTCATGGGTAGTCTTTGGATTAATGTCATCAGTGCCAACCTCCTTATCATAAATCTCTTCAAACTCATCATCTTGTGGGAATTGTCTAATAGGAAGGGTGAGGCACCGCAACTCCTATTAGAACCTCTAGAAATATGCCTTCTTTCTTTTCAACCAACCTCTTTTCTTCAGCATTTTATTACTAGATTTGTTTATTAGAAGTTTCTTGTCATACTGTATCTTTGGTGTGTAGAAGCTCAACCATTCTAGTCGTTTGAAAGGAATTTGTTTCAAATCAATGTACACCTCTGCACTTTCTCGAATTGTATTCTTACTCCTCTTGAAGTATTCCCACTCAGCGTGTCTCACACTATAAACTCCCCGTGGGTTATAGTCCCACTTATCATAGATGAGGACCATGGCTAAGGCTGCTAATAGATCTCTGAGCTCATCCTCAAAAAATTGCTTAGTCAGCGATACTCAACTATTAGCAATATTGAGGGGAAGTAGATATAACTTCATTTTTTTTCTCTCGGCACCATAGATCTCATCGACCATGATCACCTAGTAGCATGCCTCTAATAGGAAGACCCTTTTTGTCACAAATTTGGGGAGTCAGAAAGACTCATTGAGAAATTCATGGAATCTGATAAATGTGAAGTCTGTGCCCAGGAAATAATCCATAGGGGTCAGTGAGATTTGTATCCACTATAAGACCTTAGGAGAGAAGCGACCAATAGGGTGAGGCATCAATTCTTGAAGCACTCACCTCAAAAAGTGATCCACAGACCAATAATATCCCCCTATTCTAGAAAGTACATGGGTGACCCACATAGAAACTAGCTGGAGACAACCCCTTTCATTTAGCCTAGATAATGGTACATTTGTCCCTAGCCATTCATGATTCTGATGCAAAACCAAATGAGCCAAGAAAGAAGAATACCTGAATTTAGAATGAGTTTTGTAATTCTTCAGCTATTTCAACATGTTTCCAACTATTACTTCTGCATTATCATAGTGCCTCTAGTTTTTCTCTCTTTTTAGTGCAAAGGCTAAGTTGAACTGAAAAGGAAGAACCTAGGCATCATTGTCAAGACCAAAAACCTAGATCAGCATCAAAAACACTATCTACGTGTCCCTCTTGAATTTCTCATATGAAAGAGGAAAGGGAAGATGACCTCTGTCTAGTCATTCCTTTGCTTCATCTTCATAAAAAATTATTCTTTTGGCCATTTCTTCCCCAAAGAGATCCATCTTTTCTTCATCAAAAATATCTACATCCCAGGCCATAGGGATGTACAACATGTTCTGTATGGCTTCAACAGAAACAATAACCCTAATCCTGCCATTCTGAATGACCCTTGTTACCTCATCAAATCTCCTAGCACATGCATCGACTAATTTCGAGCATGGATGCATAACGCACAACATGAACTATGGAAAACCACAATCCCAGAGCTGAAGCGTAAAATCCTCGGCTGGCTCATACATTCCTTTCTCTGAAAGAACCTTCTCTAAGACTTTTAGGGTTAGCCGACAACATGGGGTCAAAAAAATTGTTGGTAATATCTTGCATTGCCTCTCTTTTTATAGGCTTATCAACTAACACCTTCTTGTAGAATTCAAAAGGTCGCTCCTCCACTGTCAGGGCGTTGGCAAATGACTTCCACCCAAAAACATTGGCATACCAAGGTCGTTGACTTGAAGCTATGGCTTGTCTTCCAGAGGTTGAGGGTTCCACCATGACTCTATCAAGAAGTTGTAGAGAATTCCTTAGTGAAAACGGCCACTTTCCTTTTGCTTGAAAAGGAAAACCTACTTTTGAGTGTAATTAATTCTCTTGCTTGTACATGTAGTTAAGACTATGCTATTATTGTTGGTCCATTAAATTTTGCCACTGAGGCGATACGTGTGAATATGAGATTTGTATCCCTCAAGAATGCCAAGAATGCCATGAGAATGGAATTAGTACATTCTCCCCACTACCTCTTTTAAAAATAAATTCATTGCATTTAAGCATGTGATTTTTGCTATGTGGAACGTGTTGAAGTGATGCAAGGTAACCCCTAAAAAGAAGTGACCATTAAATTGTCAGAGCTTTAGTGCGTTAATCCATTTATTTTCTCATTGGTAAGTTGGCTGGTGCTGATGATGCAAAAGAACACAAGTATCATCAATCGGCGTATGAGAGCATTGACTCCCAACACCCAAATTTATTCCTCAAGGAATTCCATCATATCCTTAGTATGATTTATCTACCTTACTCTGTTCTATCTTAAAAAAATTCATTGTCATTCAGCAAAAAATAGACATCCCATTGGTTGAGTTTTTCAGCTCACCTTTTCTATATAAGCTACTCCACCTTTCGCAACATTTATTCGAACATATAGTCTCTAGAGTTAGCTATCCTTCCCTTTATTCCCATTTCATCGTAATTTTCTGCTTTATCATAATGTTTGCTAGCTTAGGAACTCCCATTCGACTCCTTCCCAGGAGACCACAATACTACTTCATAGGAGAGGTCACTAGTGACTGAATCAAGCATGTGGTGAAGAAATGTGACCACCTCATCATTGTAGCATTCAAGTTGGTATTCAACACATATTTCATTACCGTCAAGAACTAGCTCTAGAGCAACTGCAATGTGCTTTCCTGCTTCATGGCCTCATTGTTGGACCTAAATGTGTCCAAGCCTATGATAATTGAATTGTGCCACAAGATGTTCAACACTTCACTAATGGAAGGGCTTGGTGAGATAGTGCAAGTGGCCATCCCCAGTGTTGGTATCCCGAGCACTATGCACCTCCGCAAGCACGTGGACTTTGGAATAGATGTACCCTGGTTTCCCTTCCTCTCTGATATCCACATCATGGACATTGAGATGCACTGCTACGCCTCTCAGCCAGTGGCCATTTTTTTGTTGCAGGAGTACGACGTGGAGTAGGTTCCAGGACTGACCTAGAGGAAGCACTTCAACTTCCTGGGGTAGAGTCACAACAAGTAGGCCTTGTGCCTGTGTCGTGGACTTCATGTCAGTTATGTTCTCAACCCCTTTTTTCACTCTGAAAAACAAGGAGAAGAAGAGGAAGTAAAGAAAAAGAAGAAGAAGGAAGACCCGATAACGAGCCTTTACAGCTTCCTGGGCGATGGTTGGAGGCCTTTTATGACTATTTTTCCATGTTGCCTCCCTTTTGGATCATTTGGCTCCATAACTTCTTTTGGGTTTGGTCGAGAGAGCCTTATGTTTAAATATGAGCCTCGAGCTTGCATTATATGTAAATTTTTTGATAAACATAATATAATACAAGCTTTTACCTCTTCTGTGTTATTCTTCGGTTGTCTTATTCTCTAAATTTCAAAATATTTCCAAATTTTTTGAAACATATGGTACATTGTTAACATTTTTAAAGAACTGTGCATTTTAATGGAAAATTTCCAGTTAAATATGGTTCATTGGTATATCTAAAGTGTTTCCCTCCATATCTTCAAGCTCATACGTGTGTGCTGATTCAGAGAGGTCCTCACCATGGTGCTTCAAATTTCGTATGTGCCCTGGTTTTGTAGTACATTCATAGTACTTTAGCACTAAGCTCCCTTCTTTGAATTCTGGGTTAGAAGTCCATTTTTCAAACCATTGCTTGACTGTTTGTTGGCGATTGATCATGGTTCCATGAGCCTTTTCTCTATCTTCCTCCAGTTTGAGTTCTTTGAACCGTACTTCCATTCCACCATTTTTTTCAATATCCAGGGCTTTTAGTAGTTGTAAATTAGGAATTTCTATGGAAATGGGTATCACTACCTCTTTTTCGTACACCAACTCATAAGGGGAGGTCTTCAAAATCTGCTTGGGGGTAATTCAGTCCACCCACAAAGCAACTCATAAATGCTTGTGCCAATCTCTTTGTCATTCTGACTCAATACGTTTGATTAACCTAATTAGGTTTTTGTTGATGGAATCTGCTAACCCATTCCCTTGTGGGTAGTAATTTTATGAATTTTTAAGGAAACCCCATGTCTAATAGCAAAACCTGACATCCCTGACCCAACAAAATCTTGGCTATTGTCAGATATGATGGTCTTGGGATGACCAAATCTGGTCACTATTTCTTTGAGGAAATTAACAATTTCCCCCCTTGTGGCATTCTTAGGGCTATAGCCTCCATCCACCTTGTAAAGTAATCAGTTGCCATGAGGATCCACTTGTTTCTGACACTGGAAATAGGATTTATCATGCCAATAAAATCCAAACCCCATTGGGTAAAGGGTTCTTCAGTTACAATTGGGCTCAAGGGTAGAGCAACATTCTTTCTTTTGCCAACAAAATATGGCCACTATGTACACTTCTGTACTAGATGATGTGCTTTGGAAAACATAGAGGGCCAATAATATCCTGCTTGCATTATCTTTAAATCAGTAGTCTTGGCAAAAAAATGTCCACCCTCAGAACTGTGATGAAATTTGTTAAGAACTTTTTCCGCCTGTAGGTTGTTGAGACAACGAAGTAGTACACCATCATAATTTCTCTTAAATAGTACACCCTCAACTAATACATACATGATGCCTTGCAATCGGTAGTATCTCCTTTTGTGAAACAAAAGGTTAAGTGGGTAGTACCCTTTTTGCATATATTGCGTCTGATCATCCACCCAAGATTCTTCATATTTGAATTGGTTTGAGTAGACTTGATCAGACTCCTTTTCAGCCACAAGACTCATTTCTTGTGAGATGTATTTGCACAGACCTCTTCCCCAAACCATCTTGGTTGGTTTGATGTCCAAATCATATTCTAGGATCTTAGTGATCCATTTTTTTCTTTTTTCAGTGATCTCACCTTTTGTGGTGTATTCTCGCACACTAAGAAGTGCTACAACGATAGTGATCTTGTTGGTCAACTCCAAGTGTCAAATTTTTTTTAAAGTTTTAACTATGGAAAAAGCTTGCTTTTCTACAAAGTTATACCTAACCTCATAACCTTTCAAGGTTCTTGAATGGAATGCAATAGGATGTTCTCCATCATTATTACCACCTTTTTGAGTAAGCACTAAAGCTATACTATCCTGACCATTGTATACATATAGTAGGAAATCTTTGGAAAACTCCAGCTTAGGTAAGACCGGAGCAGCAAAAATTGCTATCTTTATTCTCTCAAAAGCTTCTTTTCCTTCAAGGGCTCACTTGAACAATAGATTCTTTTTAAGCATTAGTGTAATAGGCCTCACAATACTGGTGAAGTTTGAAATGAACCTGCTGATGAAATTCATTTTCCCTAAAAATGACTGGAGTCCTCTCTAGTTTACTGGCAAGGGTTATTCCATTATAGATCTAACCCTTTTAGGATCTATTGCTATTCCCTCTTTAGACACTACAAAGCCAAGTAGCTTACCTTGAGGCACTACAAAGACACATTTTTTGGGATTTAAAGAAATCTCGAACTATTGGCATTTCTAGAAAAACTTTTCTAGATCATCGAAGTGATCATCCTTTGATTTTGAAAATACCGTCAGGTCATCCAGATATATCAAAATAATCAGGTTGATTAAACCTCTGAAAGCAATATCCATTGCTCATTGAAAAGTTGTACTGGAATTTGACAGTCTGAATGACATCTTGGCATATAAAAACATTCCCCACTTAGTGGTAAACGTCATCTTGTGTTGGTCGCTCTCCTTTACATATAGCTGGTTATATCCTAAAAAATCATCAAGCAATGAGAACATTTCAGATCTGGCTACTATCTGCAGAATTTTCTCCATTGACGGCAAGGGGTAATGGTCCTTCAATGAGGCCTTGTTCAAGTCCAGGAAATCAACACAAAGTTTGATGTCGCCATTCTCCTTTCGAATGGGTACCATATTTGACACCCAAGTGGAATGTTTGATTGGATATATGATTCTTGACTCAACCAACTTGGTGAGCTCCTGTGCCATCAAGGCTTCAACCTTCAGGTTGACTGGTCTTTTCTTTTGTCATATGGGCTTTGACCCTTCCTCCAAGCCAATGGTATGTTGAATTATACCCAATTCATAACCTCTAAGATCATCATAGGTAGAGGCGATAACTCCGTCATACTCATAACACAGATCCCTTAATCTTTCTTTATCTTTCTATGGAACCTCCTTTCTGAATTTCAACTTTTTGTTGCTTCCAACATCAAGCTCTTCATAATCTCTTTCATCTGTAGTGAACCTTCGCTTGTCATTTCTTGCATATTCACAGTCAAAAAGGTTCTCAAGGGAAATCAACCCTCTGGGAAGCTTGTTCCCTTCTAATTGGATGACCTGCCCTTTAGGAAATTCTACTCTTGGGGGTGAACAATCAGGAACCATTCCTCCTTTTTGTATGAAGGTAGCAATCTAAGTGTCATCATCAAAAACTTTCCAATTTTCATCATTGTCAGGAATTGAGGGTCAGATGATAACTTGCACTGCATTTTTCTCAGTTGAGTCAGAAAATAGTTCAAATTGTGACCCAACAGATGCCATTTGATCAGCAACATTGTTCTAAGATCAGGGAATAACTTGTATGTTGAAGGCTTCAAAAATATCGATTAGGTCCCAAATCTGATGTCTATATGACTTCATTCAAGTTTTCTTCATAGTTGCTCGACTACGTACTTGGCTCACCACCAACTCTGAATCTCTGAAAGCTTGCACTCTCTTATACCCATTATTTCTATAAGGATTAGACCATGGACCAAGGCCTCATATTCAGTATCATTATTTGAGCATGAGAACAGAAAATGGTAAGCTCTGAGAGTTTTGGATCCCATCGAAGATAGTAATCGAACACCCACTCCGCCAGCTTTACAGTTGGCACTGTCAAAATATAGGGTCCATAGATGATTATCAGACGGGTCATCAGATTTCTCCTGATCCTTCATTAGTTTTGGAAAGACTTGATCACTATCAAAAATTACAAAGATGCCTAGCCCTGTCGCATGGAAGTTGCCAAATGGATCTGAATCAATGAATTGGTTGAGCAACCCTTCTTCCTCAAGAGTCCACTTGCTTGTATCCTCTTCATCATCTAGCATTTCTACACAATATTTCTCCTATTGAGAGATGGAAGTATGTGCGGCTTCAAAGCATAGGACTGCATTGTCCATAATGTGTTTGCGATATAAATATTTGGAAAGAATCTTCATCTTCACGTCGTGCTTGGTTCTCAATATCAGGTGGGACCAGTCAAGTGCTAGGTATCCACCAAGATTGGTGGTGAAATCTCTTGATAGACACATTTCGAAGACCAATGGAATGTATATCACTACTACTTCTTGTGTGACTATTTGACTTGGGCATGAGAAGAGATTCAGAGACAAGTCCTTTATCCAACCGATGATTGGGACCTTCTTCCCATATAGTTGCATGATTCCTTTCTCAAGGGGCTCATAACTAAGCTCCAAGGCATCAACAACTTGTTTTGGCATGACAGTTGTACTGGCTCCCGAATCGATCATATTATTATGTAAAATCTTATCTCCCATAATAAGTGTTAAAAAGAAAGGTGTGGGCTTTGGCTTGCTTACCTCTTTCTCCTTTGCATTGTCCATGTCATTTGCATACACTGTAGCTTTTGGTGCTTGAGGTTCTAACTTGAGTACCTTGTCTTTTCTTTAATCACATATCGGAGCTACTCCCATTTGAGGCATTTTCTCTTCTTTCTTCAATGCTTCCCAAAGTAGAGTCTTTTGTTTGGGAATAGATATGATGTCCCACAATGATACATTGGTGGGAGCCTTCTTCAATTGCTCCACCACGTTAAGCATCCTGACTATTTGGGCCTTGGGCTTAAATGGTGGTTTTTCCCTCATTTTCAAAAGAAAACATTCTGACGTGACTGGGCTTGGTGTTTCACTCGTCTCTTTCTTGGGCAATCGTAGATTATGTGGCTGCAGAATAGGCTGGATGATAGGTGGTGGAAACTCCCTCTCTTGTGCCAGCAGTTGACACGGCTGAGGTCATGGAAGAGGTTGTTGCATGTATTCTTCAGTGAGCCTTCTTTTAGACCTCATGTTGTAATCTGACTATACTTGCAGAGTGCTAGTTGTTGGAGCTTTGTTTGCGAATACCGCGTCTTCTTCCTCCATCCATGAGAATAGCGCTTAATTGGGTACAATATCTAGCTCCTTCTCTAGTGACATCCCTTGCATTTGTGCTCTAAAATGAGCATTCTCCATTTTGAAAGACTTGTATTCATCTGTACTTGGGAGCACACCTTTTCTTCTTTGTTCCACTATCTTTTGTTGCATGTTTTGCCTCGGGAAATTTTGGGGAAGATGACTATCGCTGCATGGGAAACACCATAAGTTCTCCTCTTTTGCCAAATTTTTCTGGCCTGGGATCATTTCTATAATTTGCACGTCTTTTACCATCTAAAGCAGCATGGTGACCAGAACTATCTGGTTCATGGATCTCATCTATTGCCCTCCTCCTCGGGAAATCCCATTGTATGCATTATGTTGATAGGATGACCTACTTCTACCATAGGTCTGAGTGCTCAACTTTGGAGGTGTCACCTGCTTTTGTTTGATGTAACCAGCTCATTAGTAAAATTATGCATGAGACTCTCCATGTCGTTAATATCCATTGTGACTGAGTTGGAGCCCGATGTGCTGCTTTGTGTGGTAGGATACACATACATGGACTGCAGTGTGCCTGATGTCGATTGCATAGCAGAAGTTCTTGGAGAAGCTTCTTCTCGAGATATTCTAGAGAGTTTCACGAACATAGGCATAAGGGGTCATGGTGTGAGCTTCCCAGCATCAATCAAACTATTTTCTGCATGCACCACCACCTCATATGCATTGGGAAAGATGTCTCCTCCCATGGAAGTTATCATAACTACAATGTCTAAATTGATATGTACTTCAGATAAAACATGAACACCATCGCAACTAGGGGTCGAGCAATCACAGGGATCCTCTACCAATTTTTATCAAACCTAGTGTTGAAATCACTCATGGCCTCTTGTGAGGCCCTTTTGATGGTGATTAATTGATTTAATAGTAAGGAGTGATCTCCCTTTTCCAAAAAGTGTTCGAACAACCTCTCTTTGAGCTAGTCCCAAGAGATAATAGAGCCCAAAGCCAAAGATCAATCCCAATCTTGGGCTTTTCCTTTGAAAGAGGTAGCTAACAGCCTTAGAGCGATATTTTACTCTACTATATTATGTGCCCTACATACCTCTACTATATCTTGAAGGTTTTTGGAAGGGGTTTTGAAATCTTCTCTAGAGAATTTTGGGATAGCCTTGAGGGAATTAGTGGGTATGGAAGGCCATACATCTAGGGGCGTGGGTGGTTGTAGCAAGCTATCGCTATCCCATGTTATGAAGTTTCTAGGAGCAGGGGGAGGGACGTGAGCCATAAAGAAAATATTTTTGTGAATTGGGTATAATAGTATTCTAATTTGGAAGTTTAAGCCTCCGGGTGGAGTAGATAAAGCTCTAGTCTGGGCTCTTACTTCTTTCTCTATTACTCCTTACAAGTATTCTATTATGTTTTCCATCCAATCCCTATCACTAAACAATTCTAAAAGAGCACTATGCTTGTTCCAAGAGTCAAACCAAAAAACTTCTTTTTGACCATTTCTAATTTTCCAAGACACGTGATCAATAATGACCTCTCTGCAATCCCAAATGAAATTCCAAATTGTAGAACCTCCATTCGAATTATCCATTGTTAAGATGTGACTTGGTTCGTCATTGTCTAGATATTTTCTATATACACCTAAAAATGGTCATCACATTCAATTAATTAAATACAACCTATTTAATTAATACTTCAAGAGGCACCATTTGGGACCCCAAAGGTGCCAAAACTCCTAAAACACCCAAAAACATACATTTTCAACCTTGCAAGAGGCACCATTTGGGACCCCAAAGGCGCCAAAACTCTCAAATGACTCAAAAACATCAATTTCACTCTTGCAAGAGCACCATTTTGGACCCCAAAGGCACCAAAACTCTCAAACACACTTAAAAACACTTCAAAACAACAAAAACATCATCCAAGCATGCAACAATAACATCAAACGAGCTACAACACCTATCTACGACATTCAAAATACCATTAAAAGGCAAGAAAATGGCTAACAAAGAGGTTTCTCGTAAAGTGTACCGTAGGTGTAGAGGCAATAGGCTGATCAGGTTGGCGAAGATGCTCGAAATGATGCTTGTGGTATGGGATCACCATCTTCTTCTAAGCTCTCTACTCTTCAACTTCTCCAAACTTAAAATGTGCAAAAAAATCCCATTTTACCACTTTTTACCTTTTCAAGGGTAAAATAGAGGGAATTATGGTGGGATTTATTTCCCATTTTTACCACAAAGGAGTTGCAATTAATCAACACTATTCAAAGCAAGAGCTTGCAATGAAATTTCGAGAGATAAATCATCTCCGACATCCAAATCCCACTGAATCAACGTTGGATCATCATCATAATCATCACAACACCATCACATCCTTCAAACATTTCATCGACACATTTGTCGATTTATCTCTCGAGGGGGCATATATCCATCAATACTTGAAATTCAAAAGTATGGGGCATCAAAATCTTGCATCGTCTGGGGCATCGAAATCTTTTCTGAGCATCAACATCAAAATTTTATTTGAAGCAATGTGTAAACACATTACTTCAAAGAGGGGAAAAATGTATACACCTAAAAACGGTCATCACATTCAATTAATTAAATACAACCTACTTATTTAATACTTCAACTAAATATAAATAAGGTCTTACTTTATTTATATTGTTCACTTTCCTTTTAATTCTCCAAAATCACATTCTTCTAAATAATTAAATAAACAAAATACCCTAAACGTTTTTATTTAATTAACCTTCCTTAATCCTGATTAAGAATTAGAGCACATTTCTAGAAGTTTTTGTGTGCCACCTCATAAAGGTCACATAAAAATAAATAAGCCTAATTATTAATTAGAATTATCCTCACACACTTCCACCAATGAGAAAGAACACATGGCTTTATTCCCCCACACTTCCAACAAATTTGGAGCACATGGGTCTTTGTTTCACGCACTTGGGAATCCCATACATTTGGCATGTTTCCAATTGGTCAAATAATTCTCTCCACACACATGGCATGTTGTCTTTGGTCAAGGGGACAACATCCGATTCCTTTCATCTCCACCGTCTATTATTTCTCCTTCGAATCTAGACCATTGATAGGTGCCACCTCACAAAATTCTTGAGAAACCCTATAAATACACCCCCTTTCCTTTAATTTATCATCCACAATTTGAGTAAAGTTACTATGCAAGTTTATCTTAGGAGCTTGGAGCTTTCATGGAGTCTTATACTTAGTTTTCATATCATGTGTTACTTTGCATTCTCATCTTAGATTAATTAATTGCTTCATAGTTACATTTTATCATCCCCATTGCATCATAGTTACATTTTAGGTTAGTTTGTTTTATCTTTGCATTTGATCATATGCATAATCATGGATAGTTCACTATAGTTTCATATCATCTCACTCATCTCCACTTGTTCATCTATCATCAACATCATTCTTTGTTTATCATTGTATTCATCATCAATTCCATCATCTCGTTTCATTTAGAAGCATACCTCTAATCCTTTCAGCACATATTTGCAAGCAGGAATCATCTTATCTTGCATATTAAGCATCAAATATCATTTTCTAGGTAGTCATTTTAACAACCTTTTTTCCCATAGAAATTTGAGGGCCAAACGGTTTAATAAATCCCTAGAAATAGAGGACAATGATATATATTTGAAAGATTTGATTGTATTACGAATAGAGTAGTTTTACTTGCTTCAAACTTTGAATGTAAACCATTTCATTAATGTTTGTGTTGACATTAGAATACTCTCCACATTCGACACATGCACACTTTCTTCGAATGATCTTGCACTATTGCCTATCTATTTTTTGATAGATACTCCAACAGAGTTTAGCGCCTAGTGCTTAGTTTTGAAGTTCCATTCTATGAAGCCCTACCCCCCATTAGATTTACCCTAACATATAGTATTCCAATTGATGAGTGGGATCCGCTTATCATATTTTGTACCCTCCCAGAGAAACTTCTTCATAAAACCTTCAACATCACATATTGCCTCGTTTTTCATACCAAAACACGACATCACATAGATCGAGATTGTAGAGAGAACCGATTTGAACATGATTATATGACCTTCCAATGAAAGCCATTTAATTTTCCATGCCTCTGCCTTGAGCCTTCATTTAGAGATTATGTATTTCTAGTGATCCATCCTACAAGTGCCTTGAAAGAGTGGAGCTCCCAAATGTTTTGATGAAAGTGTGGCAACTGAGAAACCAAGTAAGTCTATAATCCTTCTCTGTATAGCGTATTTTATTTTTTAAAAATATAATTTAGATTTATCTCTATTAAAAATTTGTCCAGAATTAGTCTAAGGGGTTTGCTACCAAAATTTTCAAGTTGTTATGTGAAGTTGGATGTTGTAATATTGATGTTGATCCATTTTGAAAACCTAGGAGATATTTTTGACAAGGCCAAGTGATTTTGATAAAATAAAACTCTTGTATGATTTGTTAATGGTTGATACTCAAGAATTGGATTGATAAAAACAATAATAATCAATTTTTTCTCAAGTAACACAAGTGACATTTTTTATAAGATCAAGATGTTGAAAAATATTAACATTGTGTTTCTTGATGAGTGTTATCAGTGAGCCACTGTTGATTTTGTATTAGTTTAACTTTGTTGCAAATGTACTTGATGTTTTGGAAACAAAATACAATCAATTTTATTTGAAAATTATTTATTGTTTGATCAAATTATGAAAAAGCACTAGACTATCAAGCAAAATCACTACACTTTTGTTCTACAAATATGTTAGTATTTTATAGAAGAACTAATGTTCAAACAAAAGTGTCATACTGTTCAAAAATAAAGTGTCATTCAAATTTTTTTTTTCCTTGGAAAATGCCTCGATATTTGCAAAATCACTGATGTTCAAACAAAAGAATCATTTTAATAAAAACAAAAGCATTGGCTTGTGCAAAAGTACTGCACTATCAAGAAAGTGCAGCAGTTTGCTCAAGGGATCTTTAAAATGTCCATTTTACCTAATTTGTTTCATTTTACAAGTTGATAAACACATAGTACAACATGTAAACTAACTCAATGAGGTGATCAAATGATTTTGTGGGTTCTTCTTGTACAATAATTCATTAAAATAATGTCATTGGTTTAGTACAAATAAGACATGTTAGTCAAGTACAACCTGGCTAGTAGTAATAAAGGAACATCCTCACTGTAGGCTTACCATCTGAAGGTTAATCCATATCCAAGGAGTGGGTGAATAGGGTATTCAAAATTCATGTACCACCTTGACACCCGTGGCCTTGAAAGAGCATGAACTCTACCAAGACACCTTACACCTCAACCAAGGACTAGACATAATAAGTAGCTTCTCAGGACGATGCTATCTTGATGCACTACTATGACTCAAAGCAATGGCCAACTGGTCTTAGCCTTCTAAATATAATGGCTCATAGTGACTAAGTGAACACCCATGGTATAATCTCAAATGTGAGACACTAAAGCCTCTAGTCAACCCTAATGTGGTCTATACACCCACATCTAAATTGACACATGTGGTATACATCACAAGATAGTGTTACTAACTTTTTCCTGTGCACCTTTAATATAGCATGCCTCAACACATATTGGAGGTTGTCCAATGAAATATTTGAAATATTAACTAAGAATCCATTAAAAGCACAAAATATCATGAAATTGATCAAGGAAACCTAATTAAACACTCAAACTTGATCCCATTGGAGGATTAGTGTTTATTTGATGTGAAAGGATCAACTCTTTCCTAACCCCATTGATGCAAAGCTTCAAGATGAGTGTTAATGGAGACTGAACCACAAAATTGCTCTCAATTGATTGATGTGAGTATGAAATTCAATAGCATTAGGGTGCTCAAACAATTTTTGGATGATTTTCTCATAGAAATGAGGAGTATTTATAGGAAAATTAAATGAATTAATGGCCAATATTGATTTAGCTAATCAATGGATAGAAATGAATATGAGAGGATGGACTGGATCAATGATCAAATCCATGGATGATATTAAAGATTGACATGGATTGATAAATTTAATCAAGGGTTGCAAATTATCTCAACAAACACAAATCCTTAAAATTAGGATCATGTGCAAGATATTTCTATGCGGGAGGAAAATGTTTGAATTTGAATTAATAAAATATTCCATGACAATATTCCTTCGAGGAGAGAGAAAATAGTCGATTAAATAATTAAAAAATTATTTAATTATGCAAAGTGGAGGAATTTAAGATTTTAATTAAACAATTAGATCATTTAATCAAAAAGGGTAAATAATGATATTTAACTAAACAATTAAGATTATTTAATCAAATGAGAAGAATTAAAGGATTTAATTAAATAACTCACATTATTTAATCAAAAAAGATGAAAATTAGCATGAAAGAGATCAATTAATCAAATAATTTTTAATTATCCAATTAATAAAATAAAATGATGAATTTAATTAAACAATCAGGATTATTTAATTAAATAGCCGAGAATGGTCGAATTAGGATGAAAATGGTGTTAGTAAATTAAATCAAATGTGTGATATGGACTAGGACAATTTTAAGTGTCTACAATAATAATTATGATTTATGATAAATTAAAATAAATATTTTTTCATAAGAAGTTTGGGATATAATAGACAATGGTTTTGTAGAACCTCTAGATCAAGTAGCTAATCAAGCATTGGCACAAGAAATAAAATTTCAGCTTAGAAAAATATGTAAAAGACCTATTTTTGATTCAATGAGCAATGGATGACTCTATTTTCCCTAGGTTTGTAGACAGGACTAGGTCTAATATAGGATGGTATATTTGTGAAACATCTTATAGGGAACTACTAGGGTGAAAGTGGATAAATTATAGTCTCTTAGGAGAAGTTTTGAGAATTTATAAATAAAGGATTCAAAATTTTGAGAAATAGAGGTAGTGATAGAAATAATAATCAAACAAATAGAAGTATTGGTCTAGATCAAGGTGTAACGGTGAATTATAATTTTTATTCTCACAACTCTAGAGAGTGTAGCAATTAGTTTTGAGAAAAATCTCAAAAGTATTATAAGTTTAATATTTACTGTTCAAAGTATTAATATAATAAATTTGGTCATTATGCATATGAGTGCCAAAAAACAAAGTATATGAGGGTAAAAAATATATAAATTATTTAAATGTATCTAAAAATAATTCAAGTTCCTTATTAATTACATTTCATGGTGTTCAAGAGAGCTATAGTGATATTTTTACTAATCGTGATATAAAATAGATATCTATTTATAATTTTAGATAGTTATGTGAAGTTAGAGGTCAAAATAGGTGATGATAATAAAGTGTTAATTATGGATAAAGGTTTTATTAATATTTTTACAAAACATGATGAAATAAATCATATTCTATATGTTTATTTGGTTCTCAAATTAAAGCATGTCTCATGTGTGTTGCACAACTTGTACAAAAGGGTTACAAATTATCTTTTAAAGACAATGTACCATGTGTGCCAAAGTAGGAAAAATTCTAAGTGGACATTCAATTGCAAAAAATAAGATGACCAAGGGTTGAATGTTCCCACTTTGATTTAAAAGTGAAATGAAGCGTAAGGAGAGCCCAAAGAAAATTTTAAGGTAACTTATTTAGACCAAACATGATTATTCATTTAAGGTTTGGTCACCATCAGTTTGGAGGTTTTATTTTACTGCAAAAAAAAATATATGGTGAGAGGATTATCAATAATTGAGCTAACTAGTTAGTGGGAGCATTATATTTTAGTGAAACAATAAATGAAAAGTTTTTTTATAGGAATTTATTATAAAGAAAGGGAACCATTAGAGCTTTTGTTCACACTAATTTACATAGACCAATACAAACCCCATCATTCTGGGATAGTATATTTTCTAACTTTTATTGATGCTCTTAATTAGAAGACAAAAATTTATTTTCTCAATTAGAATTATAAAGCCTTCAAAATATTCAAGGATTTCAAATAAATGGATAAAAAATAGAGCAATTAATACAATAATTTACTCAAGTTAGAGAGGTGGATAATACAAGTCAAATGAGTTTCTATATATTATAGTTATCATGGAATTAATAAAGAAATTATTAAAAGGTACACATCATAATAGAATGGTGTTGTAGAGGGGAAGAATATAACCATAGTGAAGCATACTGAATTCCAAGCACTTGCCTAATGAATATTAGATAGAACTAGTAGTGTGTACAATGTATATTTTCAATAGATTTCCTACATAGAGTGTCAAAGACATGATTCCACAAGGAAAATGGAATGGTAAGAATCATAGTATACCTGATTCAATAAATTTTTTGTGTTCCATATACACATGCAAAAAAATAAAAGAGAAAAAAATTAGATGATACAGATGAAAAGTATGTTTATATTAGTTATATTGAGTAATTGATAGATTACAAGTTGTACAATCCCATTACTAGGAAGGTAATGAACAATAGAGATGTTAAATTCAAGGAAAGGAAGCAAGGGATGAAAGTATCAAAAAATCAATTCCAATTGCAACATCAGTACCTTTAAATGAAAAAGAATCATATGAACAAAGTGAGTAGCCAAGACCACAAATAGTAATAGCTAGTTTGATAAGAAACCCTCAAGGAAAAATTAAGCAAAGTTAAAAACACCAAAAAAAATTGAATAAAGTGAATCATAATACTCCCAAATTATAAGTAATGAACTAAATCCTACATTTTGCATCACTAAGATCAAGGTAGAGAGGTAAGAAAATAAGTTTGAAAGATATTTGTGATAATTGAGAAAAAAATATATATATTTACATTCAAATTTTTGTTTATTATCTCTTAATCCTATATATTTTGTGGAAATCAATCAATGAAGAAAATTGGATCAAGTCTTTAGATGAAGAGATGGATTCCATTGAAAGGAATAAAACATGGGAGCTAGTAGATATACTTGAAGGTAAATATTGCATAAGATTCAAATGCATCCATATGACTAAGTTCAATATAATTTAGGTGATGTTGAGAAATACAAATAAGGTTAGTAGAAAAATGTTTTACACAATGACATGGAATTGACTATGATAAGAAATTTGTGATATAAAATGCATAAAAATTGGATATCTTATTATTCGAAATAATAGGTGCATATATAGTAGAGGAAAGGAAGTGGTTGAGAATAGAAGAGGGGTGATTGTATAGTTACATTCAGTTAACTATATACACCCACACAATAATTGTATACACTCACACACAATATAATGTAATACATTATACATTATTTGTGAACATCCCCCCACTTATTATATTGTTCCTGAAACCATAAAAAACACCTTGCCTAGGGACCCCCCTTAAGGATAACATAATAAAACTTGTTGATTACAAAATATGTATACATTCTTGAGAAGATTTTCCCTTTCAAGAAGAAAATCTTGAATCAGGTGGAACTCCTCCAAGTTTCCTCATAACCCTCAGAAAGGAAAAGCTCCAAGATGAATACCCGAGTTCAACCCTCATGCTTTTTTCAACAACATCAAACAAAGACAATGATCTTCAGGCTTTATTCATTATAGAAAAATACAATTGTTCTAGTAGCTCCTATGTGCAAGTATTTTTCTACATGAATTCCTTCATGCTTTAGACCAGCCTCAGAACATCTCTAACAATATTCCATTCACTTTACAACAAGTTGTTCTATACCTCACAATATGATCACCACACCATGATTGTTATATAATCAACCTCATCTAGAATGTAGGAATGCAATGGTAGGATAAAAATAGTAAACAAAGACATAATACTATATATTGATTAAATAAATATATTACATTATAGATCTTTTTCTAAATATTTTGAGCTACTACTCATTCAAACAACTACCACTACATTCTCATGACATTCTTGGAGCTCCTACTTTCAGATATTAACATGTCACTACCATTATTTATCCTTACAGTTTTGCGGAGTTGGACTCCATTTGGGAGTGCATACAAAATAAAACTCATACAATATATAAAGAATTAAGCCTCACCAAAGGAAAAATGACTAAATATAATATATTTTGAAACACCTAGAAAATGTGTGAAAGTTGGCATGAATAAATATGTAATCAAATCAAATCTCTGCCAAAATCTATCCTCAATATTTGTCTTTAATGATGAGATTGATTGCTTGATCCAATGTTGATATGGGGACTTACATGGAGAGGACAGGGAAAATAGGAGTAGTTGAGATTATATTTCCAACACTCCCCCTTAATCTCAACTACGAATTATTTTCATTGATGATTCAAATCTACAATCTTCAAATTTTATAGATCAAACCTAGGAAATCCCAATTTCCTATTGGAATGCTCTAACCACGAGCTTTGACCTCCTTTTCTCTAGTCCATTGTAGGGTTAGTAGTGATACACTTTATCTCCTTGAAACCTCCCTTTGAGCTACACTATTGGTGCTCGGGGATCCTAACTTCAGTCTACTCTATTGGCCTTATTCACACAAATACATAATGTTATCCTCCTTTGATCTTTTGATCTCCTTTAATAGCTCCTCTTTCGTTTTCCTTGCAGTCTCCTCATTTCTTGACAAAACTATTATTTCATCCATATAGTAGACCTTGATCTATCTTCTTACAATTTCTCTTATTCGACAACTTCAATCTCTCTTCCATTTCAAAAGACAAAAAAACTTCTATTTACAATTTCTTTATATGTTCATTCAATCATTTTTAAAATAAAAACTATCTAAAGAATTTTTTTACCATTGATCTACAACCACCTTTGAGTTGCACCTAACCTTTGACTAGCGTTCTTTGTCTTCCAAAAAAATCTATGAACAAACCAAAACATCGACCCTTCTAATCAGCAGAGCATCCTCCAACGAGCGACTACTAGCTTAAACCAACAAACTAACAAGCAATGACCCACCTTTTGTCTTTGACTAGGGGCTATAGCCAAGTCTTCATACCTTTTCACCACTTTTTTTCCCCTTTCTTATCGCAGGAATTTTCTCCTTATTCTCATAGTTTAGCAAGAGCTAACTCTTTTCCTTATCTTCAAACTCATGACTTCCTTCTCTTGCTTTTAGTTGGCTCCTCTTGGCCACTATCTCCTTTTTCTCTGCAACAGTTATGGTTATACTATCCGATCTTCCTTTAGATGGGTTTGTCTCTCATTTATGTGATCTCTTTCCTTCTAGGGGACTTCACAAATGATGTTATATGGCTTCATCCATAATATCAACCTCCTTCAAATAGTGATCTTGACTGGCAGCTAGCTTCTGACTGATTTTTATTTTTCTTTAAACCTTCAAACAACATCCTTAATTTTTGGCATGTCCTCATGCATGAAGGCCAGAAGCAGAGGATTCCAAACACAGAAAATAACATATAGCAGATACACACAAATAACTCAGAAACTAAATTTTGTATAAATAAATCATTCAAAATACAATTGATTTCACAGAAAGAGTTGTTGCTTTGTTTCACCACAATTTTTTTGCTTCTATAGAGCAATACAACTCTTTTTCTATTCTTTCTCTATGTAATAAATAACATAAAAAATGCTTACAAATATAAACTTCAGAAAAATGGTAACAACACCAAAAAATAGGAGAATTAAATTTCATTAGTTACAATTTAATAAAGGATTCTAGAGATATGCCCAGATTTAATCATCTAATCTCATTAAAAAACTATCATTTAACATTAAATACAATGTAGATGTCATATTGATTATCACGCCAAAAATCATTGCCAGAAAAGACCTTTAATCGCACTACCGTCGAGACCAGAAGACCACCCAGTGGGACTCCAGTAAGAACCGCTTCACCACACAAGTTAGGAGGAATCGTGAATCTGCGGTAGACAATGCTCTACTGCACAGAATAGAAGATGTAGCTATGGGTCTGCAATAGTCACTGCACAATAAGGAGGAAGGACCAATGGTGTGGCGATAGACACCACACCACCGCTTTGAGCTTCAAGAGAAGGCATGGGATCGCGGGAAAGGCTAGGAAGACGTGCAAAGTTGGGATTATTTCCAACACTCCCCCTTAATCACAACTGCTGCAATTTTTGATGCCCAATCAATCTCTTTGATAGAAAAAACTTTCTTTTGCTAATGCCTTAGTGAAAATATCAACACATTGATCTTCAGACCTGCAAAATTCCAAAAATATCTCTCCATTTTTTATTAACTCTCTGATGAAGTGATATCTAGTATCAATGTGTTTGCTCCTTTTGTGAAAAACTAGACTTTTTTATAATGATATGGCTGAATTGTTATCACAATATATTTTTGTTGCCTCTTCTTGTTCTTGTTTCAACTCTCCCAACACTCTTCCCATCCATATTGCCTGACATGAGGCACTTGTGGCTGCTAAATATTTTGCTTCAGTTGATGAAAGAGTGACTATAGGCTGCTTTTTCAAATCCCATTATATTGCACCAGTGCCAAATCAAAAAAAAATAACCAGGCGTGCTTTTCCTATCATCAACACTTCTAGCACAACAACTATTTGTGTACCCTGTGAGCTTGAACTCATCTAAACTTGAATATTGAATCCCAAAATTCTTTGTTCCACTTATATATCTCAAAATTCTTTTCCCAGCTTTCCAGTGTGTGTCTTTAGGAGCTTCCATAAATCTGGAAATCAAACTTACAGCATACATTATGTCTCACCTTGTGACTGTCAAATACATAAGGCTTCCAAATATTTTTTTATACAAGGTTGGATCCACATTTTCACCCTTACTTAACTTCAAACCTGTAACTATAGGTGTTGGTGTTGATTTGCAATTTGTCATGTTAAACCTCTTCAAAATATCATGTGCATACTTTGTTTGAGAAATAAAGATAACATTTTCATTTTGATTCACTTCAATTCCTAAAAAGTATTTCATGAGTCTCAATTCTGTCATTTCAAATGCTTTCTTCATGTAGCTCCTTTAAACAAATCAATTGATAAATCACCAGTGAATATTAAATCATCAACATACAAGCATACAATCAGAATTTCACCTTTTTCATTCATCTTGGTATATAATGTAGGCTCGCTATTGTATCTAATGAAGCCATTCTATAAAATATAACTATCAATTTTTTTGTACCAAGCTCTTGGGGCTTGCTTGAGACCATATAATTCTTCTTCAGCTTGTAGACTTTGTCCTCTTGTCCCAATATCTCATACCCACCTATGGTTGTTACACATAAACTTCTTCTTCAAGATAGCCATTTAAAAATGTTGATTTCACATCCATTTGATGAACTAACCATTTGTTTTGTGTTGCAATGGCGAGAATCATCTTTACTGTGTCCAGACATGCTATAGGAGCAAATGTTTCATTATACTCAATTCTGGGCTGCTGTGAATAACCCTTTGCCACTAATCTTTCTTTATGTTTTTGTACTTCACCATTTGTGTTTAATTTGGTTTTATAAACCCATTTAACTCCTATTACATCCTTGTGTTTTGGAAGACTCACCAACTCCCATGTTTGATTCTTTTCAATTGCATCAATATCTTCATCCATTGCACATATCCATTTATCTTCTTTAATTGCATCCTCAAAATGTGTTGGATCTTCAATTTGAGAATAAAATGCAAAAAGAGACATTTGATCACTATTATTCTCACCTTCATTTTCATCATATATGTCCCTTATACTTCTATTTTTTTGTCTTCTCATGCTTGCCAATGTAGGATTTGATAAATCACTTGAACTTGTTGAATGTGGACTTGATGTTCCAGCACCAGAACTTCTTGGTGTAAATGGTGTCTATGGTGTAAATGGTGTCTACAGTGTAAATGGTGTCTATTGTCCTCTTGTTGTTCTTACATTTGATGATGACATCACTTTTGGACGACTTTGTTGAGCTTGAATGGGTGTGGAAGGAGTCACATTAGTAGGAATATTTGTTGGTATAGAAATTTCATTTTCCTCTTGTGGAATGCTTGTTGATACATTAAGTATTTCCTCTTTGCTTCCATCCCATGCCTCATCTTCTACAAACTATACATCTCTGCTGATTATACCTTCTTATTTGTTGGATTGTAAAGTTTCTAAACCTTGGATTCATCACTATATCCAAAAAATATGCATTTTTCTCCTTTGTTGTCTAACTTTCTTCTTAATTCATTAGGCACATGTGCATATGCTACGCAACCAAAAGCTCTCTTGTGAGCAATATTATGTTTTCTTCCAGTCCATGCTTCTTCAAGAATCATATTCATAACACCTATTCATTATATATGCTACACATGATATAGCTTCAACCCAATATTCATTTGACAAATGTTTGGCTTTCAACATGCTTCTAGCCATTTCCATAATTGTTCTATTTTTCCTTTCAACTACCCCATTTTGCTGAGGTGTGTATCTAGTAGTAAACTACTTGTGAATCCCATGATCTTTGCAAAATTTTAAACTCTTTTGAAATATATTCACCTCCTCTATCCATCCTCAATACTTTGATATAATGACCACTTGATTTTTCAGCAAGAGACTTAAATTGACGAAAGAAATCAAACACTTCACTCTTATGCTTTAGAAAGTAGACCCATGTTTTCTTTGAATAATCATCAATAAAAGTCAGAAAATAAAAACTACCACCAATTGAGGGTATTTACATAGGACCACACAAATCTAAATGTACAATTTCCAAAGGGTCTTTCACTCTAGTTGACTTTCTCGAGGGAAAAGATTCTCTATGTTGCTTTCCTAAGATACATCCTTCACATAATCTTTCAAGTTTTTCTATTAAAAGTAGTCCCTTGACCATACTTTTCCTATGAAGCAAATTTAGACCCTCAAAGTTAAGATGCCCAAATCTTAAGTGCCATAGCCAGTTTTCATCTTTTACTTCTGCTTGAAAGATTGTTTGTATGGTTGTTGTTGCTTCTTGTGCTTGTGCATAATCTATATTCAAATCTAGTTGTATCTTTAGAGGAAACATTCTATTACTTGTCATTTTGACCTTAGCAATGAGCTGATTACTTGGGTATTTGTCTAAAATTTTGCACAGTCCATTCTTGAAAGTTACTCTATACCATTTTTTAACAAGCTGTTATATACTCATCAAATTGTGTTTTAGACCATGCACAAAATACACATCTGAGATATATTTTTGCTCCCCCTGTTTAGTTAGAATGTTGACATTTCCCTTTCCTTTAACTACCACTTCGTTGTCATTACCCAATGTAACATCAGATTTAACATTTTCATCTAAACTTGAAAAATTTCTAGATTTCCTATCATATGGTTGCTACAACCTGAGTCTAAAAACCAAACATCTTTTTCACTTGCTTATGCAACATTACATGCCAAAAACATTGTGCCCTTTTCTGGTTTTTGGTCTTGACTTTCTTTTGTGAAATTTTCATTTTGTTTACCATAATCGTACTATTTCTTTCTACACTCATTCATGTAATGCCCAAACCTTTTACAGTAGTGACATTGGATTTGAGAATTATCATACCTTTGTCCTTGTGATAGATTTTGAGATGAACTTGAGCCTGAGTTTTAGCTACTGCCTCTTCCACTTGAGCTTGATGGGTTGCTTCTTCCACCTCTGTAAAAATTTCTTCCTCTTCCTCTGAAATTCGATCTTCCTCTACCTCTTCCTTGGTTGATTGATGCTTGTGACTTGAAAGCATGCTCCAATGAAGTGTTTGCAGACCCGATCAACCTTTTTTCATGAGAAATGAGAGATGCATGGAGCTCATCAACTAAATAATGTATGAGGTCCTTTGTTTCCTCTATGGTTATAGCAATTGTCTCAAATTTTATGGGAAAACTCCTTAGAATCTTTTCAACTACTCTTCTATCTTCAAGTGTTTCACCATGTGATCTAATTTGATTTACTAGTCCAATGATATGGGTGAAGAATTAATCTATTGATTCATTGTCCTTCATATATATAGTTTCAAAATCCCTTATTAGTATTTGTAACTTTGTTGTTTTGACTTTTTCCATACCTTGATAAGTTGTTTGAAGTATGTCCCATGCTTGTCCAGACCTTGTTTCTACTGTAATCCTTGGGAAAATTCTCTCATGCACTCCTTGGAGAATAAAGAAAAGAGCTTTTGAATCTTTCTTCCTATAGTCCTTCAATAGGTCCTTTTCTACTTGAGTCAAAGCAGTATATGTTGATGCATCAGCTGACTCTAGAAATCCATTCTCTACTAGCTCCCATAAATCTTGTGAACAAAATAATGCCCTCATTGTGATTGCCTAGTAGTCATAATTTTTTCCATTAAACTATGGGATTTGAGGGTTTGTCAAGCTTGTACTTGTTGACATCCTTTCACTAAGACTTTTAGAAACAACCCTTTTACTAATGACCCTACTCTGATAAACCTGCTCTGATACCATGTGAAGGCCAGAGGCAGAGGATTCCAAACATAGAAAATAACAGATAATGGATACACACAAATAACTTAGAAACTAAAATTTGTATTTAAATCATTCAAAATATAATTGATTTCACAGAAAGACTTGCTACTCTGTTTCACCACAATTTTTTTGCTTCTGCGGAGCAATACAACTCTTTTCTATTCTTTCTCTATGTAATAAATAACATAAAACATGCTTACAAATATAAACTTCAGAAACACGGTAACAACAGAAAAGAGGAGAATTAAATATCATTAGTTACAATAATAAAGGCTTAGAGATATGCCAAGATTTAATCGTCTAATCTCATTAAAAATTTGTCCTTTAACATTAAATTATACAATGCAGATGCCAGATTGATTATCACGCAAAAAATCGCTGCCTGAAAAGACCTTTAACCACACTACCGTCGAGACCAGAAGACCACCTAGGGCAATGTATAGGGTGACAATTGCAAGATGGCATCGATGGCCATCCGCCATCCATCCTGACATACCTATTGTGCTTCCCATAGTCGTATCTCCTAATCTGACATACATGTTGTGCCAGTGTCTGCCAGTCCTCGTCAGTCCTCGTTCCATACGCCCTATACTTTCGTGCAGTCCATTTGCCCTAGACTTCCGTGCAGTCTCATTTTTTGATTAATTTGCAATTGATCTTCAGTTTTTTTAATTCGCTGGATAGCAAGTTTTCCAATTCACAGGCACATATAATTATATTTATTAAGCACAAATATTATATTTGATTGAATTATATTATATTTTATATTATTTGAATTTTTTTAATTTGAGAATTATATTTGAATAAACAGCTACAAGAATATAATATTATATGATTTTATAATATAATATAACTATAATAATATTATATTTATTATTGATAATTAATTTAGGATTAAAAATATACGTTTCTACAAGAATTTATTTATGACATATAATATAATTTAATGTATATAAGAAATATAGGGTAAATATAAAATATATTATATTATATTATATATTATAATTAAAAATTTATATTATATTATATATTTTGTATAAAAATAATATTTTGTAATAATTTTGCCCCAAGTATCTAAGGTATGGCTTGCTAGGCTGCGGGGACACCTGACACATAAAAAAAAAATTGTAATAATTAATTAATTTATGATGAGAAATATATGTTTCAGAATAATTTATTTATGATATATAGTTAAATAATAATTAATATTTTTTATTAACAATTTAAAAATTAATAATAAATAAAATAATTTATTAAAAAATAATCAAAAATATCTATACAATATATATTAAACTTAATTATCTATTTTAAAGAAACCATTAAAAGATTTTATTTAGTATACAAAATAATAAAGATACACTAAAAATATTGTTTTAAAAAAATGATAAAATATTTTTTAATTCAAAAGTATATATAGAATATAAATAAAATTTAAAAAATCATGATTTTACATCATGTGAAAAATTATTATACAATTGGTAAAATATATTTATGATGAGAAATATATGATTCAGAAGAATTTATTTATGATATATAGTTAAATAATAATTAATAATTTTTATTAACAATTTAAAAACTAATAATAAATAAAATATTTTATTAAAAATAATCAAAAATATCTATACAATATATATTAAACTAATCAAAAATCTCTATACAATATATATTAAACTTAATTATCTATTTTAAAGAAACCATGAAAAGATTTTATTTAGAATACAAAATAATAAAGATACAAGGTGCTAAAAATATTGTTTTAAAAAAATGATAAAATATTTTTTAATTCAAAAGTATATATAGAATATAGATAAAATTTAAAAAATCATTATTTTACATCATGTGACAAATTATTATACAATTGGTAAAATATATTTTTTGGAAGGTTATTTAGAAAAATGTTTGTTATATTTTTTTGGTACGCAGTACATGAGGTAAATTGGTAGGTCATTTAGTAATGATGTTGTGTGTGCAACAAAGGTTTCAATAGAGAAGTGATAGCTTCAAATTAATTATGTATCTGCTTACACTAACTTTAAGAGGATGGAATCCATATATTACATTTAGATTTATACGTTAAAATATTAGATTTTTCGTGAATTAGTACCATTGTCAAGCCCTTAATTTCAATTGTTAGGCTATTAAGTAAATGATGTTGTACACTCAATATACCAGGAATATCCTCTAAATTGATGACATATTCCTTTGCCATATGACAAACTGCAGGAGTAGACAATACCTTTTGCCTATTTTCTATGTTATTCGGAGACTCTCTAGATTGCAAACCAAATTCCTAGGACTCTGTGGAGGACCCCTGTATTTGTCCCCAACTTACTAAAGTCTCATGATTTTCATCTACAATTAAATCCACCAAAGTTTCTCCAACCTGATAAATAAAGTATGCATATTATAAAAAATTTCTATATGGAACAATCCATTCTAAATTTTACAAGGTCCATAAAATAAAAAGGAATGAGCAAATAATAAAAACTATAATTAACAAAGTCACACATTACAAAAGATCTTAAGATTCTTACATTGACAAGAAAATTTACAAGGTCCATAAAATAAAAAGGAATGAGCATGATGGAGATCATTTACATTACCATGATTGTTAAAGAAGACATTCATATTTATGTGGTAGTAAGTGATGTGTATTTTTGCATATAAACGTCTATATATCCCAAAGTTTATTTATGCATATGCAATAAAAGTAATGCTTTTGCAGTTCAAATCTTTTATTATAGGAAGAATTTATTAATTTAAAAACAAATGTTTAGATATTCAAATTTTCAAACAAGTCTAGTATCTGAATACATTAGACAATTTTGCTCACGAAATGCCAATTTGAGAACGTCAATCCCTATAGGAAGCGGGTCATGTTTTCACAAGGATTTCTCTCAAATAATTTTAAGCATAGTTATTTGATATATACCAAAGGGGATATGACCATAAGATCACCCAACATAAGATCCACCTTTAACTCTTTTAATTCTTTATGATGGATTTACTACCAATACTTTTAGACAAAATGTTTCATATTATAACAAGGGGATACATCCTTGACACACAAAGTAGGATTTGTGCCCCTTGAAGATATCATGGTTTAACCACCTAACCTTGCATGCCAAGAAAAATATTAAAAATGACTATAAAGAAACAAGACCCCTTGTGTCAATCCACAACCTTACCAACAAGGTCACAATATAGAGACAAATTAGAAAAAGTTCCAAGAAAAGGTATTTCGAGACATGATGAATATGTTTGCAAAAGCTCTTAGCCAACAAAAAATCATGTCCATCATCATCCATGTTCAACAAGAGAAATAGTTGAATGCCAAAATCACTACCCCTTTAATGAATCATTAAATGGAGAGCTATTACATTCATATATGTCCCAACTTCAGAGCTTTTTTAAACATTACCTCATCTCACAATCCATCATAAATAATACTTAGTGAAGTCCACCTTCTAAAGTATATCCATAGTCTGATTGTCCATTCATGATGTTGGCACTCTCAAATTTCACAAATTTGAAGTGCCCCATTTCAAAAAAATTCCTCAGATATCCTCGGATTTCATTGTGAAATGCTTGTGTATCGAATCAATAGGGATGCTAGAGCTACAACAGGATGATTTTCAAATTAAAAGGGAAAAAATTGGTGATTATTTAGACTACTCCCTATGGCAGATGGCCTTGATTTACAAAACATCTATTTTTTCACTTCTAACAAAAGATTATGGATTTTGAACACTATAATTTTCTCTACTAAGAATCACCATTTGTTCTACCTATATAGGACACCCAATTTTCCCTTGAAATTTGCAACCCATTTTTTTTAGCCATTTTTAACCAAACCTTATGCATGCCCCTTTGTTTATTTTGATTTGAATTCATGATTCTCATTAATAACTAATAAAAAATACATATATATACTTGTAAATATATTTCTATGTCATCTAAGTTATCTATTTTATTTGTAGGGCTTTTAAATTCTAATATGGTGTATTTTATTTTCCTTCACAAATTAATAATCATTATCAATTCAAATTTAATTACATTTTTATTTCCTAATATGTTTTACATTTCAATTCCATAGGTCTCCTAAAATCTAAATAAACCACATTTTATTGAGTTCTTTAAATCTATGTGATTTTGAGTTTCCTTATGAAATTCCAATGATTTATTGCTTAAGCTTATTTTATTTAACATTTCAGGGGGATGTTAGGGTATAATCAATCTTAACCCACTTTTACTAGTGAACTGCACCATAATCCGTAATACACAATACACTTTTCCTAGTGCAATACTTTTTTGGTTTTAGGTCAATGGAATGTTAATGTTTAACTAACTATATAAGAAAATAATGAAGATATGAAGATTTCAAAGATATGAAAATAATTAAATATATAAAATAAAAATTTCTTGCACCATGGATGATTGAATTCTCTAATATATATTCATACAAAAATAAATTGATCAAAGTTAAAATATACCAAAATTTCAAAATATTTGTAATGCACGTCGTTTTTCATGCATAGATGGAAGATTTAATAAACTAAAAAATAAGTTATTTTATATTATAATATGGCAGACTATTGTTTTTATATATCTAGATAAGGCGGTTATAGAGATCCAACAAAAAATATGGAAACACTATTAGAAAAGGATGTACATGCCTATAAAATAGGAATCGCTTACCCACTAGCCATATTACATTTCATGGGCATCATTGTGTGTTAAATGACAATTGTTCATATCACAAAATGATAAAAAGTGTATATGCTAAGTATATGCTCCATTATTTTACCCTTGTGAAATCATATGCAATGGGTTCGAATTACAAAAATAAATGATGTAAAATCTCCTATTTGGAACAGGAAAAATAAAAGATATAAAAAACAATATTGAAAGAACCTGGTTGTTCATGTATGGCAGAAATAAAAGCACAGACTGGTCGCTCCTCCAAAAATATGAAATATCCAGTTGTGTAACTTATTAAGATCAGAGGATTCCTTTATTTTTTAAATTGTATCTTTTTGGTAAAGGTGGGTTGTGCTCTCTCATCATTACATTCCAATGTGAAGCTATTCAAGCCGATAATTGAGCTCTATTTGATTTACTGCACCAAATTGTGCTATGTATAACTTCCCACACCTGTCTTTGTAACTGCATGATTATCCTCTGTTCATCTTGAGTGTATACACAAAGGAAGGATTTTCATACCCATTGGCTCTCCTGACATATTCTACTACACCCCAAGAAATGACCGTTGTTAAAAGCACCTGTAGATCTGGTATTGAGGGCTGCAATAGAGGCAAACACGAAACAAAACCTAAGAGGACCCAAATGCAGAGTGGAGCAGAAAATTTAGGCATAAATTTAGGTGGGACAACAAGTTTAGATGGCAATGTTGTGGTAGTTCAAAAATAAATGCTCACCCATTAATGGGAAATTTAGGTCAGACAACCATTTCAATTTACTTGGTGGTTGTGAATAAATTTGGCACATCCTAGATTAATATACTACTTGCTATTAAATAGTTGTGTGAGGTTGACGGACTTGGATGTTACAAATAGCAGACTGGTCGGTGGTACGGGCTAATCATTGATAGTTAGTAGAAATACATGATTAAGGAAATTAATAAGGGATTAGAAGCAAGTGGGAGATTATGGAGGATGTGACATTAATCTTGATTAAGGAGTGCACATCCTAATCATGGATTAATTAACTTAATCCAAATTAAAAGAGGGTTATGGAGGATGTGACAAGGAGAGAGAAAAAAGGAAGAATTTATAATTGATTTTAAAAAGGTCAAATGACTAAATTAAATAAATCGATATGTTTATTTAATTTAGAGAGGAAAAGGTGTAAGGTAAAGTATTTAATTGTTAAATTAAATACTTTAGGGACTTTAGGATTAATTAAATAAATCATTTAATTAATATTGATGAAATAGATGAATAAAGTAGACGGGTTTGACCATGTGGGAACTTGGTCAAATTTGGATGTCTACACATACAAATTTCAAAATTTAAGAACTATATGTAATTTTAATACATGTGTACATACTAACAATAAACTTGAAACATTCACAAAAAGATCATTTTATGTCTAATGCATATATATATATATATATATATATATATATATATATATATTACAATTTTCCAACAGGAGAAATCATGATCTAGTAGGTAGTCATAAAATATATACTATTATAAATTCATCATTATAAGTTCATAAATTCCACCAAATTCATAAATTCATGTCACTAAAAATATCCATCTAGAACCAAAATCATAAATTCACGAGACTAAAAATATCCATCTAGAACCAAATTCATAAATTCACGTCACTAAAAATATCCATCCAACCAAATTTATAAATTCATCACACAAAATTTCCATCGTTCACCAAATTCATAAATTCATAACTATTTAAGATCATTGTCTTAATTTAGAAACTATTGTGGTTCTCTATTTCATTTCTTCATTTCTTTGCGTTTTCCTTTTCAGAATAAGAAGTTCTCCTCTCCTCTAGCCATTGTCAATGCTCATCTAAGATCCCATCCATAGCCCTGACAGCATCAACAAGGGTATGCATCCTAGATGCAAACATCGTCATAGGTGGTGTGACACATTCTTCATTTTCAATAATGTTGATTTGATCTTAGATGGTTCTAACATTGGCATTGATTTGTGCTTGCTAATGAGCACCATCGATTTCAGGTGGTGGAAGTGGCAGGTTATGAGGTGGATTTGGTGGAGGTGGAGGTGAAGGTTATGGAGATGGATGGTGTGGAGGTGGATTGCGAATATTATTGAATCGATCCATGTGATCTCTAAGATATGAGTGAACCTGCATTAGATTTGTAATGTCAAAATGTAAGATACATGTTTAAGAAATACCTTTAAACCATTCAATATAAATGGACTAATTGAATACAAATGATAAAATATGTAAGCCTCATTTATGTCTAAGGAATGTTACTTGAATGAAAATACAATTAATTATTAACATAGAACAATTTATGAATGCTACAGGGTTTACGGTTTAGAGTTTAGGATTTAGGTTTTAGGGTAATAGGATGGCTTAATGGGATCTATGTAGTAAGGTCCTAGTACAAAATGACATGGCTTTTAAGTGAATAAAATTTGGTGAAGATGCCCAAGGAAACTTGTAATACCCCCATGTTTCTGATACTATTTACTACTATTGTGTGCTTTTAGATGTTAGTGTGATACTGAATTGTGATGGTGATTGATTCATCGATTTGGTGTGTGTGGATGCATAGTTTAGTTGATTGCTACAATTGATATTATTATTATGATTTATGATACTCTGTATGTAGGGTTTGGATTATTTTATTATGTAATGCTTTCTCTTTAATGTTTTATATGTCGATGTTATAATCCTATGGTGATCATGTTATTTGAATTCAATATTATTTTATAATGCAATGGTTTAATAATTAGTAATGATGCAGTAGTTAAGTATCATGTTATCTTATGATCAATTTGGTTAGAAATGTTAGTTCGTCATTGATATTGTAATTGTTAGAATAGATTAGGTGAGAGGACAGTGTAGCATCACTCGTTCATGAGTGCCCTACTACACTACAATTCCTTCTCACGATAGGATGTTTGATTATATATATACATGGGCTACTTGACGTTTATTTGGATGCAGGATTGCAGGAATAAGTCTCGATTCCACCTGCTTCGGCAGGACATGGCGAGCAATAAATTAACCCAATGGGTAAAATGTTGAAAAAGGGAGTAGATTTGGAAGTGTCCCCGTCCCAAGTCCGTCGTTTGTTGTGAGTCGTTGTGTTATGACTGAATTTTTCGTTCTCGTGGATTGTGTTGTTTGATTGTTGAGGTATTCATTTGATTTATGGGTCATGTTTAATTTAATTAACCTTATTTTATAAGATAATTGATTAAAGTTGTCTAGTTGTTTTGATTTAATTGTGAGTTAGTAGAATGTTAAATTTAAATATATTATAAATTAAAAAGTGATTTAATTTATTAAAAGAGTAAATAATTATTTTAAAATAATAGTGTTGATAATAATTAAATTAAATAAATATTGTTGAAGATAATTAAAAAATATCTTCTTATTAATATTAAATTAGGAAATCTTGCATAGATAATATCTTGATTAAATAAATTATTTTAATTAAAAACTGTAGATAAATTGTGCTTTTAAAAGCTGGAAAAAGGACCAATAGGAGGGAGGCTTTTTGAGAAAAGAAAGCAGAAGGGCTTTATTGCTCTTTATTTTTTTGATTTATTACTTTTATGAGGAGATTTTTGACATACAGAAGTTTTGCTCTGTTGTTCTGGATCTGGAAAAGAAAGATAGATTTGGATTTTGGTGTTTTCTGGTAAAAATTATTGTGATTCTAAAGAAAAGTTGGATTGGAGAAGAGAGCGGTAGGAGGAGATCGAGAGGAGGTTACAGAAGGGATTCTTCTTCAGACAAAGGACTTCAGGTATTCTCCTTTTAAGTTATTAATATTTCATTGTTCTGAAATAAATCTAGTTGCTAGGTTTTTGAAGATTGATTGAATGAAGTTTTGTGATTTTGAAAATTTGTGCGTATGAAACCCTTGTATGTTCTGTTGAAAACATTAGTAAACCTCTGTGAAACCTTATAATTTCGTAGTGAAATATTTTGTTTTGAAATAAAATTCATCTTTAATTGAAGGTCAAATTTTTAAAGTCAGATTTGTTTTAGAGTTTATTGAAAAATCTTTTGAAAGCCCTCATAAAATTTAATAATGGAAAACAATTGTTTTAAAGTGAAAATTATTATTTTATTTATTAGTTGGGATTCTTATGTATAGAGTATTTTAGGTCTATTGAGAAAACAATTTAGTTATATAAATTTATTTTTTGAATCTCTGAATATATATATATATAAAACTTTCTGGCTTTTAAAATTGTATGTATAGATATATTTATATTATATATATTTCAAATTTAAGATAGTATTAAAAAAAAATAATAAAAAAAAAAAAAAAATTGATTTAAGCATATATTTTTATTGGAAATCGTATTCAGAAGAAACGAAATTTATTATTTTACGTTTTTCTTATTTTATACACATTGTTTATTATTTGTTTAAATAAAATTTCCGTGCCTGTGTGTTGGACGAAATTGTGTACTTAAAAATAAATATAAAAAGAAAATATGAATAAATATTATTTTATTTATTTTATTGGGGAAGGTGGGAGGTCGGCCCAGGCCGCACCCCCACAGACCCCGAGGGCCTGCTATATGCAGCCATCACCGGCTGCGCACAACAGTCGAGACTGCTGGGCGCAGTCTGATGGGGACTGCGTACAGCAGTCCCCTCACTGCCTTCTACGGATTCTGTGTGTCCTTTCAAGCACGGGTATTTTTAAATTCTGTTGATTCTTTTTTTTGTTAGTTCAAAATTTTGTTGGCATGCGTTGTTATTGTATGTTAAAGTTTATTTAAAATTATATATCTATATTTATTAGTTGTTTATATTAAAATTTACATAATAACTTACTTAAGTATTCCAATATGACAATGTATTAAGTTACACGACTAGTTCCATTGGGGTACACGAGGTGACATTACTATATTAACCCATAACAATGATAATAAGGTAACAATAATTAATCAGTTACATAAATCTATTCATTCCCATTTCATCATTTAAAATATCTATTATACAATAGCCATATTAATACCATATGCACATATGACAATATATGGAATTATAAAGATATAAAGTGCTACATATTTCGATAGGTACAACTCAACATAACCAACTATAACAAATGATCCTGAATAAATACAAGGCTTGAATATACATTACATCCAAATGATAGTGAAATACAACTGTCTGAACATACATCCCAATAACCACATATACAATTTACAACATGGTCATCCCAACACACGTGGGAGACAATACATCAATGAATACATTACATCTGAAGTATAACATACATATGGTACAAAGTATTACTGGATCATCAAAATTCGCTAAAAGCCCTGCAATATAAGATACATCTGCAACAGAAAGGGAAAACCCAATGGGGTGCGAAGCACGTTCCACCCAACCACCCCCGTGCTGGGAGTAGAAAAGGAAGGGTCCCCGACCAAGCACATCTAACAATAACACATAACTAACTCCAGACATACAACTTAACATCAAAGACCAACTTGGAAACTCAACAACGACAAATCCAAAGGGCACAACAACAAACCACTGATGAACATACAATAAAACACCTTTCCAAATTACAACTAGTCACACTCACAACATCAATGAAACTCAAGGCATAATATCAAAGGCTACTTCCAACAATGACCAATAAACCACTTCCAGAGGACCTCAGTAAATCAACACAAACAGAATGTTAGAGTAGAGTGTCATCGCATGGTTTCACATGGATTATCCTGACAACCTAACACAAGGTGCCGCCTCCATCTCTACATGGATTCTCCAGAAAACCAAGTTAAGGTGCCGCCTCCATCTATGGTTCTCCTGACAACCTATCCCAAGGCGCCGCTCCATAGGGTTACTCATGCGGAGTCATTAACTTTTCAGGAAGACAAGGCAATGACCTTGCCAACCACGGCCTTCTCAGTCCCCTTTAGTCTATGATAGCACTAACAGGTGGACGAGGCTTCACAATTATCTTATTAGTGTTTAATTCCCACCCGTGGTTTATTACTTAAGTTATCACTGATTAATCTAACTCTATGTGGGTTACCCTGACAGCCCCTTTGTGCGCCGGCCCCCACTAGAGCCACTCTCTCTTAGACACTCAATCCCAAAATAACCAAACACAAAAAGGACTGCATCAACAAGACATAATTGAACCAACACATGGATCCTCTGCGAGGCATAACCATCTCGCCATAACACATGAAACATAACCACAACTGGCACAATCCAACAACTAAATCATAACCATGGTCAACACATAGACCCAACATCAAAATACGAGATCACAATTCATCTTAGATTCCCCACCTCTAGAAGCCCTAAACAACAACTTAGCCTCCTACAAAATGTACAATAAAACTAGGGTTCTCCCATACGACACAATGAAACAATGAAGAGTATCACAATGGACTTAACAATTGATCTTAAGGATAACAATTACGTTTAATCAATACTAGACTTAAATACTTCCAATGCATAACAATTCCAACAAATAAATAAGTCAATAACCCAAGAAACTCCATTCTATTCAAAATACATAATTTATTTCTAATTACCACAAACACACTATAACACTACAAAGAAATATATAATCTTCCCATAAACACAACTTACAAACAAATCCCACTTTTATCTGCATATAAATATATACAATAAAACATACATATCCAAACATATATTTATATCGTTTATTTAATACTACACTATCAAAATTGGTCTAATAATCCATTGCAATCATGTATACTCATATATTTAAATAAATATTATTAAAGAAAATAATACTTAAAATAACATTGATATATACAATATATATATATATTTATTATTAAAATTTAATATAAACCTAATATATATATATATATATATATATATATATATATATAGGGTTATATTAAATATATATATATTAATTTAATATAACCCTAATATTAATATATATATATAATATATATTAAATATATATATATATATATATATATTATATAAATATATATATTAAATATATATATATATATTAAATATATATATATTTTAATATATATATATATATATATATATATATATATATATTTAATATATATATAATTTATATATATATATAATTTATATATAAACAACTAATAAATATAGATATATAATTTTAAATAAACTTTAACATACAATAACAATGCATGCCAACAAAATTTCGAACTAACAAAAAAAAAATCAACAGAATTTAAAAATACCCGTGCTTGAAAGGATGCACAGAATCCGTAGAAGGCAGTGAGGGGACTGTTGTACGCAGTCCCCACCGGACTGCGCCCAGCAGTCTTGACTGTTGTGCGCAGCCGGTGATGGCTGCGTACAGCAGGCCCTCGGGGTCTGTGGGGGTGCGGCCTGGACCGACCTCCCACCTTCCCCAATAAAACAAATAAAATAATATTTATTCATATTTTCTTTTTATATTTATTTTTAAGTACACAATTCCGTCCAACACAGGCACAAAAATTTTATTTAAACAAATAATAAACAATGTGTATAAAATAAGAAAAACATAAAATAATAAATTTCATTTCTTCTGAATACGATTTCCAATAAAAATATATGCTTAAATCATTTTTTTTTTAATACTATCTTAAATTCGAAATATATATAATATAAATATATCTATACATACAATTTTAAAAGCCAGAAAGTTTTATATATATATATATTCAGAGATTCAAAAAATAAATTTATATAAATAAATTGTTTTCTCAACAGACCTAAAATACTCTGTACGTAAGAATCCCAACTAATAAATAAAATAATAATTTTCACTTTAAAACAATTGTTTTCCATTATTAAATTTTATGAGGGCTTTCAGAAGATTTTTCAATAAACTCTAAAACAAATCTGACTTTAAAAATTTGACCTTCAATTAAAGATGAATTTTATTTCAAAACAAAAGATTTCACTACGAAATTATAAGGTTTCACAGAGGTTTACTAATGTTTTCAACAGAACATACAAGGGTTTCATACGCACAAATTTTCAAAATCACAAAACTTCATTCAATCAATCTTCAAAAACCTAGCAACTAGATTTATTTCAGAACAATGAAATATTAATAACTTAAAAGGAGAATACCTGAAGTCCTTTGTCTGAAGAAGAATCCCTTCTGTAGCCTCCTCTCGATCTTCTCCTGCCGCTCTCTTCTCCAATCCAACTTTTCTTCAGAATCACAATAATTTTTACCAGAAAACACCAAAATCCAAAACTATCTTTCTTTTCCAGATCCAGAACAACAGAGCAAAACTTCTGTATGTCAAAAATCTCCTCATAAAAATAATAAATCAAAAAAATAAAGAGCAATAAAGCCCTTCTGCTTTCTTTTCTCAAAAAGCTTCCCTCCTATTGGTCCTTTTTCCAGCTTTTAAAAGCACAATTTATCTACAGTTTTTAATTAAAATAATTTATTTAATCAAGATATTATCTATGCAAGATTTGCTAATTTAATATGAATAAAAATATAATATTTAATTATCCTCATCAATATTCATTTAATTTAATTATAATCAACAATATTAATTTAAAATAATTATTTACTCTTTTAATAAATTAAATCACTTTTTAATTTACTAAATATTTAAATTTAACATTCAACTAACACACAATTAAATCAAAACAACTAGACAACTTTAATCAATTATCTTATAAAATAAGGTTAATTAAATAAACATGAACCATAAATCAAATGAATACCTCAACAATCAAACTACACAATCAACGAGAACGAAAACTTCAGTCATAACACAACGACTCACAACAGACGACGGACTTGGGACGGGGACACTTCCAAACCTACTCCCTTTTTCAACATTTTTACCCGTTGAGTTAATTTATTGCTCATCCTGTCCTGCCGAAGCAGGTGGAATTGAGACTTAATACTGCATCCAAATAAATGTCAAGTAGCACATGTATATATATAATTAAACATCCTATCGTGAGAAGGAATTGCAGTGTAGCAGGGCACTCGTGAACGAGTGATGCTACACTGTCCTCTCACCTAATCTATTCTAACAATTACAATATCAATAACAAACTAACATTTCTAACCAAATTGATCATAAGATAACATGATACTTAACTACTGCATCATAACTAATTATTAAACCATTGCATTACAAAATAATACTGAATTCAAATAACATGATTATCACATCGACATATAAAACATTAGAGAGAAAGCATTACATAATAAAATAATCCAAACCCTACATACAGAGTATCATAAGTCATACTAATAATGTCATATCAAACAATCATGTCCACTAAAGGAATAACTTCATCAAACTTCAAACCAACCAAATCAAACCATAATAGTATCATCATAGAATTAATGTATCAAGTTAAAGCATAGAAATTAATAAATCCAAACAGTAAGAGGAGGGGTATTGATTCTTTATTATTTTTTACCAAAATAAGTTAGTTATACATCTATTATATGTAATTATTTATGACGGCTAACTAATTAAATAATATCGATCATATTTGCTAAAAAATATAATTGTCTATTTTTTGCACTTATAATTAATCCCTTAATCTTTACTGTAATTGGATTATTTCATGAATATCCAAAATTTGATCATTTTTTTTTTCAAATTATACAATATATATATTGTTAAGATTTAAGTGAATTTCCAATTATTTTATTTGTAAGGAAAATTCCAATTATATAATATAATGTCCAGATTAAATTGAATTACCAATTTTCATATGGAGAATCTATAAAACTCCATGCTATTTTGACATATTAAGTTGATTTTGTGATACACATTATTTAAAAGTTTCTTATAAAACTAAGGTCATAGTTTAAAGCACAAATAAGAAAAAATACATACATCTAATTTCATCTATAAAGGAAATTTCATTAATTTTTTTTTTGTTTTATCCTTACCTTGGCATTTCTTTCATGATAACTCCCTTCAATATCCTCCCTAGTATAGAAGATACATTATTTAAGGGCTGGGTTTTAATTAATACACTTCAAAAGTTTAGATTCACCAAAAATAGATTGTATGGTTATGAGATATGATGAGTTGGACTTTATAATAAAAATTGGACTCAATCTATTACTTTTTTTGGCATGTTTTTTTTGTGGGAAAATGGTAAGATTTCAAATGGAACGATTTTCAAGGAATTTATAATTCATTCTCTTCATACTTCAACTATTTTTCATGTAGTTATGTTGCTTCATAAATTAAGAAACATGTTAGATACACATTGGGTACAATAGATATCCATTCAAGGCTCTTCAATAATCTTTGATGTTATGTGAAAAAGGAATCATGGACACTTGTTATTCCCTGTAATACCCCACCATGCAACCCTAGAGGAAGTTGCAATTAACTACTCAAACATACTTTTTTGTTTTCTAAGAACAATAAACATGCAAGTTCACTACCCATTGCCAACAACCTCTAAGGTTACGAGACTGAGATTACTTTAAAAACCATACAAGAAACATGAATTGAAACCATAACATTTAATTACTTTAAGAATTAATAACTGATACATTCCATACATGATAAATTACATCAAAAGATAAGAGATACCACATGATTACAAATAACAATCATTTAACAATAAGATTACAACTCTCATTCCCCGAATGAGGTAAATCCAATAAGCATGGTTAAATAATACATCTTCCACCTCAATAACAAATGAGGGGTAACAAATTACAAGATTCAACTGAAAAGAATAAAGTATGAAATGAAAGTGGATCTCATGAGCTCTCCAATTGGAAACAGCATCCACACGAACAAGAACTGGGAACCCAATGATGTAAGGTGCACATTCTAGCCAACCATATGGTACCCAAAGTACCAACCCCTATGCTAGGAGATAGTAAAAAGCTTCCATGGAAAAACCTACAAACTCTAGACATAGGCAAGACAATACTAAACCAAAAAAGTACAATACTAACAACATGATTAGAATGCTTCTAGATATCAATGATCGACTACACAGTACAACAAAACTAACTTATGGTTGTCATAGAGAGAGTGCCACACATCATTTTCTATGATTTACCCTTGCTCAACCTTCCTAGGCTACCGGACCCCCATTCTGGGTTACCCTAGGTTGCCTCTACCAACAAATTGTTCTTTTCATCTCATCTCAAGCCTTAATAAGCATATGAGTCATGAGAGAGGCATTCCTTATCTTAATTAGTCTAAAAGTTTTTCATTAATTCTTTTTAATTTATCACTTACTTAAACCCTAAGTGAGTTACCCTAGCACCCCTTTGTGTGCCGGACCCCCATACAAACTGTTCTTTTCATCTCATCTCAAGCCTTAATAAGCATATGAGTCATGAGAGAGGCATTCCTTATCTTAATTAGTCTAATTTTTTTTCATTAATTCTTTTTGATTTATCACTTACTTAAACCCTAAGTGAGTTACCCTGGCACCCCTTTGTGTGTCAGACCCCCACAAAGAGTCAATCTCATATCGACAACACACCAAACAAAACTAATCACCAAGGGTGCCAAAGTGAATACAATCTAGATAAACAATCACTCCAACTCTAGGAGGTGACATATAATGAAACTCACTCCAAAAAATTGGTGGCAACAAAACACATAATCCACTCCTTCCAAAGGAGGCACATACCACATAAACCACTTCTAATCCAAAGGAGGCACAAATCACATAATCCACTCCTAATCCAAGGAGGCACAAATCACTGACAATGCACCATGCACTACCCAAGGGATTCAAAATAGGCTAACATAGTCAAATTGACAACCCAATCCTATAAGGAACCTCTGGAAGACTTACTAACTCAATTAGCCCATTTTTCCCAACATACATAATAGGATAAACATAAGTTAAAAGAAACTCAGGCAAATAAAACTTCTAATATTCAGATTTCAAATCCAAATTAACAATGAAACTTTGTTTAATTATTTCTAATTCGAGATAATTTAATTCATATGATAAGAAAAAATCATAACTAATTGTTTATCTCTATGATTTCCCCAATTACACATTACATGAAAATAACTAGTATTATCATAAATTTGTTTGCAACCAAATAATATTTAAACTATCATAAAATCATTTTCTTAAAGAATCTCCATTTCATTTAAAACAGATAATCATTTCTATTAAATAACTACTTGGGCATAAACATACATCTCCATTAATTAAATATTTATTTAAATAAGACAACGATTCGATATAAATTTAATATCCATTTCTCACGTTTAAATAGTCATCTATTTAACTATATGCACATTATCCAATTCCCTTAATTACACATATTGATCAAAACCAATTTTTTTATAAAACAAATTCATTTTAATTACAAAATCAATATGTGCATCATAATAATAAAATAATCTTAAAATAATTATATTTAAATACAAATATATGTTTAAACATATAAATATTATTTAAATATATCATTATATTTTCAATTTAAATTCCAAAATCCTTTAATTGAATCCAATTATCCACTGATTAAATATGCAAATAAAAATATACATATATATGTTATTTATAAGAAAATAAAAATTGAAACATAAAAATATAAATATATTAATATTAATATGTATATATATTCATATAATATATATTATACATATATTATTATTAATATATATATATAATATTATGTATATATATAATATATATATATGATTTATATTATAGAAACAAAAATAAAATAAAAAAATAGCAAACCCCACAATAGGGGACGCCGCCCACCTATGGGAGGCTGCTATGCAACCTTCCCCATAGGGGGGTGTGCTATGAAGGCAACACAACTACCTGTGAAGGCAACGGTGTTGCCTCCATAGTCACCTCCCTATGGAGCGGCTGTGAGGCAGACCCCCCAACCAACAAAAAATAAATAAAATTTTTCTTTTAATTTAAAAAAAAAAACCCTTGTATCACAATTTCGCCGGCGAATTCTACAGGCATTTTCTCAAATAAAATTTCTTTTTTCTTACATAAAATTTTCCAACATAAATAAGATATATATATATATACATATATACATATATAAATATAAATACATATACATATATAAAACTTCCATTTTACAGTCAAATTGGGCAAGTTTTCAACAGGAAATTTACAATAAAATTAATTTTCAACATGATTTCCTGATTTCAATTTTTGGGAAACTCCAAATCCAAAAGAGAGGTTTTCCTAATTACTTTTTGTTTCCTTTCCATTTTCTATTATTAAACGTGAGAATTTCAATTGAAAGAGTTTTTTTTTTCCAAGAATCTAAATTCTTTCATGATTTCAACAGGGTTTCAAATTTTTTTCAAGAAAGTTTTCAAAATTGTAAATCCTAAATTTCAATTCAATAAAACAAGAAAGAACCTATTTTGAAGCTTGAAGAAGAAATCTAGTGTTTGAGCTAAAATTTTCAATTTTCCAAAATTCCTCCAAAGACTCACTCCAAATCCCCAAATGCATATCCCAAACAAGAAAGCCTTTTATTTCTTTTTCATAGCAATATTTTTCTCCAAAATGAAAATATCTCCACTCTCAACAGTTTTTCCCAAATTTAGTCAACATTCAAAATATCTTCTTTTCAACCATTATAGATATTTTATTTTCATGCATTTACAAGATATTTTGCATTTAAATGATTTAAAACAAAATTTAATTTCAAATAGATTTAAATAATTTAATCTATGCATTTTTCAAAAAAACTTTAACTATTTATTTTATTTAATCCATAATCATAATTTATTTAATCAACAACATAAGTTTAATTAATCAATTTATTTACTCCACAAAATAAATCTAATTAATTAGATGATTGACTTAATCAAATAAATTTATCCACTAAGATTAACTTGCTTTACCACATAAATGAAATTTACTTAATTATTTTATCCATTTAATAAGATAAATTTACTCAATAGATTAAATTACCTTACCATTTAAATAAAATTAAAATAATTAAATTAAATAACAATTTAATCTAAAATACACAAATTAACATTTTCAATCACTTTAAATATTAATTTTCACATATACTTCCCGTCGACAACAAATTATCAAAACACCAAGGATGACATGACTCAACAACATACTAGGCACAAACTAACGACACACTATGACAAGGTTGAGGTTTGACAAGGAAACCCCGTTACTATCTCCTGATCAACAATACCATTGGGATATGGACATGCTCAAACCTGTGAAACCAGGTGGAGTCAATGTCCTATACCTGTCAACCTGTGAACAAAGAGTATATCAAACATGCATATATATAACATAATAAACACACTGTGAAGAGGAAATTGCAAAATCATAGCCCAACACTCGCAAGTGAGTGATACAATCTCGTCCCCTTCACCAATACATTAATCATAGATTGGCAGTTTCATCATAAACAAATATCTCATGCGATAACATGTTACAATAACTAATCATCATTACACCAATTAAAACACATCAAATAAAGCATCAAATAAGATACATCACATCACACAAATAGACTATCGCTCTATAAATAGCAATAAAATAATACACACATGATAAAGTATCTCAATAACCAAAAACCACATCAAAGAAAACAAGGACACACTATCTAGCCAGAAAGCAAAATAGAGGGGTATTACATTCCCAATTTCATGGATTTTTATTTTTATCAATCATTTTCCTCCTACTACCTTCTTGATAAATGGTCAACAAAAAACTACATATCCATTTAGGAATTATATAAATCTAACTTAGATAGAACTAGTAGAAGTATTGGGTAATATCCCCAGCTAAACTAATATTAAAATATTCTTGGATCTAAAATATATTAAAATAACCTCCATTGGACATTTTCTTATTAAATATTGTAACACAAAATTTTATTTTCATAAATTTGTGGCATAGAAGCACTCAATGTTTTCACATAGAAAATAAACTTCACTAAAATACTAAATCTAGTTTATATTTCTCACATGTGCATAATATATATATAAGAAATTATAAAAAATAAATAAATTAGAATATAAAAATATATTGTGAATGTTATAGCTCCAAACTTCAAAATCTTGCAATAAAAAATATTGAAATTATCTTAAAATACAACTAATCTACACAGGATCTAAAGTGAACATACAATACTTTTATGAGATTTAACTCAATTAAAAAGGGGTTTCATCCTCTAATATCTAATAATCCAATGATTTTTATCCTTAAATCCTATAGTTAAACACACGTGCTCAAGCAATAAAGAAAATTGGTAAATTGACAAAAGATACAAACTGGTGAGACTATGAATTTTATCGAAGTCATGGAAAAAAATCCTAATAAAATATTAGGAAAAATAAATAGTTATTAAAAATATTTTCAAATATCCCACATTAAAATATGCCTCATAAATATTTTTTGTAACCTCCTCTTACACCCAATTATATTTGGCTAGTCAAATATCCTCTTCTTACACCCATTTATAGTTGTCATAATCGAGATTGTATTTCCAAATTAACTTTTTATAACTCCCCATTGATTTTCAACTAATTAATTCTTCTTGTTTTTCAAAATTACCATTTTTAACTTCTCATTTATGAGCTATCATAAAAAATTCACAACTCTATAATAAGATTTTTCACAAATAGAGACATGAAATAATTTTGAAGTTATATTATCCCAAATCCATGAATCTATATGCCCCTCTTATTGCATAGATGGTTGTCCTTGCACCAAAATATTGACTTGTTAATGCTCGATACAATCATTAGAGTTAATGAATCCATGAGAGGTGGTTAGGCCATGCCATGAACCCAAAGCACTACGTTGTACAACACAATGAGACCAAGGGCATACACCTTGCAACAATGTCTCCCCAGTGTAAGTGAGGGGTTCAAACCTGTGACCCAGGATCTTATACCAATTGTTGCATAGACTATTTTCATTACACCTGTTAATGAAAAATACAACTACCAAAGTTAATGAATCCATGATAGGTAGTTAAACCATGTCATGAACCCAAGTGTTGTGTTGCACAACACAAGGAGACCAAGGGTTTACACCTTGCAACACCTCTTGGTAAAATGCTAAAAAACTATAATATTTTATTAATATCCTAGTCTTATTTAATAAAAATGAGAAACAATAATTAATTTGAGACCAAGAATTAATAAATATTTCCCTAGAAATTCCCCTTTAACCCATAGGAAACATAAAAATGGACTTAACGTACAAAAAAAATTGATCAAAGAGGGGGTGATTAAAAATGCACCAGGTTCCTAAAATTAGTTGTCATTAAGTAATGTGAATTTTGATTGTCCAATAATTTTGGTGCTTCACATGTAACATCTTCAACTAGTAGGTTCTTACAATAAAATAAATACTCCATAATGCTTCTATTTATCAAAATTTTCATCATATTATCAATAAGAACATCATGTTCCAATATGAGTTTTTCCTTGTCATCTAAGGGTGGCAAATATATTGAATGTGTGATATATTGTGCAAGTCCCCTTTTGAGACAAGACACATGGAAAATATTATGAATCCTACTATTGTTTGATAACCCCAACTCATGAGAAACTTTACCAACTCTTCTCACAAACCTATATGGTCTTTAGAAATGAGGCTTGATATTTTCAACTACACATTTTGATGAAATATTTCTTGTATGGTTGCAATCTCAAAGAAACCATGTCTCCAATCTCAAATGGTCTCTCTGTGTATTTTTGATCTACACAATTTTTTATTTATTTTGAACTTGTTAGAGGTGATATTTTATTTATCTCAATATTTCTTGACTATGCTTGACTACTAGAATTTTGAGAAGAAATAATTCCACCTAAGACCAAATATCTAATAGCTAATCACAAAATGGTAATTTCAGTATTCAATAAATGACACTAATATCATAATTTATTATTTAGTTAAAGGAAATAGATAAAATATACAGCCTTGATATTCCAAATAAAATGAGAAATAGGGATAAAACCAAAAAATAATGGATTTGTGTAACTATATTTTTAAATTTGAGAGGATAATGAAAAAATCATAATCACATGAAAGAAGAAAAATATGGGAAACTCATTATCCTATCCTACCAAATTAATAAAAACAAATTATTAGATTAAACGTAATATAATAAGGTATAATTAAATAATTACACCAACACCCCCCTTAAGTGCAACTTAGGAGAAATATGAAATATGAAATGGGTCTTGAAAACAAGGCTTGATTAGGTGCCCATGTACAATGATAATAACTCCCAAAATATGAAAAGATAAAAAATATAGGATAAAATTCACCCTGAGAGAAGATGAAGAGATAGGAAGAAGATAAACCATGTAAGCCCTTCAATTATCCTCTTGCACAAATGGTAGATACTTGAAACTAGATATAAAAGATGGTCTATGATCATTGATATATGGTGTCTCAAAAATATTCTTAGGTCACACCATGCTAGTGCCAAAAGGTGACAATCAAATTGGGATTCTCAATTGTAAATATAAAAAAAAAATAGAAACTTGTGAAAATATATGTAGAACAAGATCCAAAGATAAAGATAAATCTTGAACATCTATTTGGTCTAGGATCTCCAAACAAATTCTAAACTAATTTTTTTTTATAATATGAACCACATACCATTAAATATTCAAGTATAGTAACCATGTGTGTATGATTCTTACTATACATAAAAAACTAGATCAATGAGAATATATTAATCTTGTAGAAGATTTGAATATGAATGATGATTAAGTGAACTAATGAAAATCTATAAAATTTATCACTATAGAAATGGATGTAGACAAAGAAAGGCGAAGGTCTAAATTTTCCCTCATGAAATTTGAAGAAGATGATGATACAAATATATAAAAGATATAATAAAAAAAGGATATGAGTGTCCTCAATGGTTTCATTCAAGTCTACAAGATGGAACTCACAAAAAAAAAAAAAATCTCTATCAAGCACTCATCCTAGGTAGTTAGGTTTGGAAGATAATGAAAATGAGTTTGCTATGTGAAATCATTATAAGCAGGGATGTGCAAGATCATGATGGAAAAAACAGGCCCTTAAGTGGTAAAAAATTCAAAAACCCAGTTAGGCAATTTGATGTAAAATTTGAATAAGTTATCTATATTATTTCAAAAATATGTGAGAATAGAATCTGAGAAAATTGAATTTAGTTTCTAAACTACTAGGTTTATTTTTATTTTTAAAAAATTGTGAAAATTTAAAATTTCAATGCAATAGTACTTAAATTTCAAGGCAAAATAAGAAGTAGGTATCTGTCTAACCACCCTAACCACAATATAAAATGATAATTATCTTTTATAATATTTTAGATATAAGTAGAGGACTCATGTCCCGATGTGATACATATCTTTTTGTATTTTTTTTCCAATTAAATAATTAATTATGAATTTGTTATTACAACTTTTAAAAATATAAAAAATCATATGTTTGACCACCTTAACTTGGTGAAAACTTCATGAATTTTTTTTTTTTTAATCCTATAGTATGCAAAGAATAGAATGTGACACATGTTTTAGATTCAAAAAATGTGATATTGTTTGAAAGCTATAGATGTTTTTCAATCAGCCTATCAATCAGGACTTTAGTCATAATTCAAATAGAAAATGAATAATAATAATTTATTAAATTCAATGTAAAGCATAATTTATATTGGTTGAAATCTCAAAATCTCTTTTAAAAACCCTTTTTGTTTCATCAATTTTGGGTAAAAAAAGTCGTCAACCACATGTACCCTACACATACCCATCATATCTCCACTTTTTGGCCCATCATGATCTTGCACATACCCGAGCCCCATATCAAGAAACATTTAACTTTAAAGAAGATATGGATATGGAAATGAGGTATCAATGCATGCCATTCAACTACAAAGAATCCCATGAATGTGTGTCCACACAATATTCCTATATGTGTAAATATCAAATGAATCCACCAATACTAAAAAACAAGAGTCCTTGGATTGTAGATTCTAGTTCGAAAATAAAAAATATGAACCCTTTGAATATCTTAGGAGTCATAAAACCCATAGTACTAATGGAATTCTTTATAAAAGGAGAAAGAGTATCAACAAAATTTTCTGTCATCTCAACTTTCAATATCTTCCCAATTATTAAGCACCATAACTATTTTATGATCATATCCAGTTAAAAATTGCTAGAGAAATAGAGTTAACAATACAACAAAACTCACCCACTACAAAAACATTACACGAGATATAAAACCAAAATTTATAGCAACATAAGGAGGAACACCCTTTACTTATACCTAGATAGTAGTAAATGTGTTGCAAAAGTGTAATGTGCCAATCCTTTAGTATAGTAAAAAATTCTAAATTTACATCATACGAGTAAGTAAACATGCTAACAAGTCATTGCAATAAATTTTTTCTTTCTTTTATTCAAAATATACAAAAAAGATGTCATATCATATTACAATAAAGATTTTTTTTCATTACAAGAAATTTCACAAGTACATGTAACAAGAATACATACCTTTACAAAACTAGCTCCAATGATCTTTAGAAAAAATCTAGTTGTAAGACAGTAAAAAAAATTGTTCCTTCAAATCTTGGTTCATCGGTCACCTACTATGGAGGAGAAGCATCACTCAGGCACTTTTCTGCGAACCACAGAATCATAATGTGGTCCCAGGAGCACATCTATCATTTGATAGATGTCCCTTCCCTTCGATGAAGAGATTGGTAGAGTAACTGATAAGGACAACCAACTGAGCATAGTGTTGTGTCCTACATAACTAGAACCTGTGCAATCTAGCAACTCTTGAACTAGCATGTAATACGATATCACGGTCAACTGATAGTGTAGTCTCAAGCATCACACAGTCTAATTGGATGCCATACATTGCACTACTTTGATCAAAGTGTTTCATTTAGTTGTTCTACTAAGGGTCATTTGTCACATACACTATTCAGGGCCAATTTGACTTAAGGCTATCTTAAACTACAAATAGGTATTGTCCTTCAATGGGTAAATCTGTCAACCTAGACTAACCTAAAAATACTAATATGCTTCATAATAACCTAATCAACTAGAAGTACACAAGCTAGGTATATCCTTCAATGAATAGTCTATCATCCTAGATAACCTATCTTCAAAACAATCTACTAGTAATGAATCTATTTAAGCAAGTAAGTACACAAGCCTTCTCCCATGCTTATCCTAGGAGTAACACAAGCTTTCCAAGTTAAAATAATAACTTATATGGGTGTACCTCAAGTGACTCTTGAATTCAAATGAATCCTAGTATCTAATAGCTAAGATACAAACCCAACTCCTACTATGGAGTAAATATAAAAACATTGCATCTCATTTTCAAACATATCTAGTATAATTAAATACCTATGTCAAGAAATCTCTTTGACATATATAGTATAATTAATGGCTTGTGTCAAGCAATCTCTCCTATCATGGAGTACTTAAAAACACATTATAAAACCAACCTAAAGGCTTCAATTTCCTTTTTCCAAAAGCAATATTAAATACTTCTATAGCTCAAAGAGGGAAGACATTCCATGCAACATATAAAATATAGTAAATCCCTTTTAAAATGACAAGAAGAAGAAACCCAATAGATGTTATTGTTTTTTCCCAGATATTGATGACAAGGCAACCTTCTCCTTTGGTTGCTCAGCTTAACCCAACTTCCCAAATCAATTCTTACTCCCAACACTTCAGAAATTGTCAACCCTTCCTCATAAATTCCACTCTTCTCACTCAAAAATAAGATATATTAAACTCGTAAAACTCATAAGTAATAACCAACAAAGCATATTATTTTGGTATGATATAGCTCCCTCAATGATCACATAGAAATGAGTGATGGTGGAAAATAATAATCACACTCAAAATGGTAAGAGTGATCCACAAAAAATGCTCAAGGTAAATCGAATATGAGGAATGAGATAGCTCCAAAGACAAGATAATGATATGAGAATGGCAATGAGAATGGTATGATACAAGAGAGTTGGGTGACTATTTATAGAGAACCAAACTCTCCAAACTCCCTACAACCATGGAATGTGAATTGACACACTGCTATTTGAATTGTCCAACCTGGAGGTGGCACTAAATTAAGTCAATACTCAACAATGAGCATGGTGAATTGACTTCTAATTTTTCCAGCATTAAGAAGATTATTTCCAAAAACACATGGAGAAATTCATAAATCAATACCTATAGAAAATTGGTTTTAGAGGTGGCACCAAACCTATGAGATGGCTGGATTTCATAATCTGAGAAGAAGTCAATCATAATTCCTTAACACATACCCATTATTGACCATTTTCTGGGTTGAGTCAATGAATATCATTTACTATATTGAATTAATTCAAGCTTCATATTTTGACTTGGTCAAAAGCCATAATGATTTAGATGCATTCATTGATTATCCCCATGTTTCCCTTTACTAGGTGATGTGTGATTTCCCATAGACCTGTGTTGATTCAAAACCTTAATTTCCTCTCATTAACTATATCGACATAAATTAAGCCTAAGTCCAACTACGTGAATTCAAGTGTTAATCAAATCGATCCATTTATTAAATCAAAAGAATTCATTTTCCAAAGCTTAAAACTATATCAACATATTTAAGCCAAAGTCAATGTGGGTTGAGATGACAATATAAAATTGACTCTTTATGCATTTCAAAAATAATTTGATTTCCAAAGTTGAGAGTAATATGTAATTTATATACATATATTTTTATTAAATATATTTACTTATATAAAGCGTTGCTATATTTTATTGGATAAATACATTCGATACCTCGAACACTAATCCTCCTATCAATTTGTGTCAAGAATATGCATGTTTCCATATATTAT
>VDFB02231463.1:170558-198479 GCA_007258455.2 Sequoia sempervirens
ATGAGGAATGAGATAGCTCCAAAGACAAGATAATGATATGAGAATGGCAATGAGAATGGTATGATACAAGAGAGTTGGGTGACTATTTATAGAGAACCAAACTCTCCAAACTCCCTACAACCATGGAATGTGAATTGACACACTGCTATTTGAATTGTCCAACCTGGAGGTGGCACTAAATTAAGTCAATACTCAACAATGAGCATGGTGAATTGACTTCTAATTTTTCCAGCATTAAGAAGATTATTTCCAAAAACACATGGAGAAATTCATAAATCAATACCTATAGAAAATTGGTTTTAGAGGTGGCACCAAACCTATGAGATGGCTGGATTTCATAATCTGAGAAGAAGTCAATCATAATTCCTTAACACATACCCATTATTGACCATTTTCTGGGTTGAGTCAATGAATATCATTTACTATATTGAATTAATTCAAGCTTCATATTTTGACTTGGTCAAAAGCCATAATGATTTAGATGCATTCATTGATTATCCCCATGTTTCCCTTTACTAGGTGATGTGTGATTTCCCATAGACCTGTGTTGATTCAAAACCTTAATTTCCTCTCATTAACTATATCGACATAAATTAAGCCTAAGTCCAACTACGTGAATTCAAGTGTTAATCAAATCGATCCATTTATTAAATCAAAAGAATTCATTTTCCAAAGCTTAAAACTATATCAACATATTTAAGCCAAAGTCAATGTGGGTTGAGATGACAATATAAAATTGACTCTTTATGCATTTCAAAAATAATTTGATTTCCAAAGTTGAGAGTAATATGTAATTTATATACATATATTTTTATTAAATATATTTACTTATATAAAGCGTTGCTATATTTTATTGGATAAATACATTCGATACCTCGAACACTAATCCTCCTATCAATTTGTGTCAAGAATATGCATGTTTCCATATATTATATTCTCACTATATATATTCATATATATATATGAATATATATATATGAATATATATATATATATATATATTCATGTATGCACATCTCTTATTATCCTATATCACAAATAACATATTTACGTGTATATTTTTATACACATATACTTGTATTATATATACATATGTACACTTCTCCAATAAGCATTAATGCTTGCAAGTGTATCTGTGTATATATATATATATATACATATATATACAACCATATTCATTATATGGTAATACAATAATCGAGTATTCCATTTGGTATTGAATGATCATGACCTAGTGTCTATAACCACACATATGTATATACAAGCATAGTTGTTTGCTCATGTATGTACCTCAATGAGTATTTATACTAAAATATGTGTACATTTTCTAATGCTCTCATGCATAGGTCCATGTATATGTATTTATATATATATATATATATATATATATATATATATATATATATATATATATATATTCCCATAGACATGCTATGTTTTATGTTCATATGAAATGATGTAAAGGTAGCCATTCATAAAACCTGAAGACTCAACCCAAGCACATTCAACACATTGTCATAAGGAAGAACACATTTAAGCTCAAACAGATAAACATCACCCAAACATGCATTCAAAGTAAACAAGACCTTTACTAATGCAGACATATCGGCTAAGGATGACTTACCTATTTCTCACAAAATGACTCAGTTCACTAAATCCAAGGTGATGTCTGTTTATGCTCAGATAGTTACATTTACTGGTTACCTGACCATGATCTTCTCCTGACTGATAATTCCACTCCCCCTGGAGAAATGGACATTTAATTGCAACCACTAGCACATGCCTTGGTATTCAATTGTTCACAACAATAAGTAGCACATATAAACATCTTCAAACTTAGAATAACAATAATTCAATAACCATCTATTCTCACTTATGTAGTATTTCACCATGAATAACATCATATGAGATACATCAAATGAAACAAAATCAAATGAGATAACATTCATATTGATAACAAGGTACAATCATCTCCAAATTTCACATTACATTCACATTTACCCTATGTTGTATTAGTAAATGGTAACTTCACAATTTGGGGTGTAACATACTCCCCCCTTGTGAATCATCATCTCCAATGATCTATAGCCTTTTAACATAAAGTTAAAGCCAAGTAAGGTTTTACTTGCAATTCTCAAAATAAATAATATTACTAAAACATTCATCCTATGTAGGAATCTTTTCCTCCAAGACCTTGCTTCAAGTGTCCTTACTATCGCATAGGGAAATCTCATATTCCTTACACATACATACTCTCCCAAAGAGCTTTATTACATATACACATCCAAGATATAATAGTATCTATATATAACACCTAAAACATAGTGATAGGAAATCATTGGACCATGAATTTATCCTTAGCATAATCCAAATTTTTAAGGAATATTGGTGCATTGTATACTACATTGTGGGTCCTATCCTTCCACTTTGGTATTTACATTTTTAGACAACTTCTAAACTAAGTCTGTTTGTCACTTACACATCCATTTCCCTTACCATAAAGTACTTGTTCTCTTGATTACTTTTCCATCTCAAGCAAAACATTGCTCATGGATAGTTATCAAATCCTGATATTGCTTCATACTAAAATTTTGTATCAACAAAGTTTCATTGATCACTTCGATCCATTACTCTTTTTTGACATTCTATCAAGTCTATTGTTTACCCTATTTCTAAGCCTATTTCATCTTAATAGAGTTTCCAACCTTCTTTTCTAAATAAATAACATCATCATCTAATTCCCCATACAAGGTATATAGGAGTGTAGAGACACTTTCTTCCAATCATGAGTAATCTAGATCTTCCCTTGCCAATCCCATAGGCAATGATCTTTCCTATCATGATCAAATTTTCTGCCTATCCTTTTCTAAGGTAAGGGATGGTAGTAGGTCATAGCTCCTTGACCTTTCCATTTATCTTTCACAAAAATCCCAATACTTTTTTTTTTCCTTGTGGTCATAAGATGTATGACTTAATTTTCATTATGAATTATGAAGAAGTCATTAGTTTTTTCCAAATTGAAAACATACCCATGTTTTTTGTTGGGTGGGCTACTTAACTCGAGTCATTCCACTCTCTTCCTTCCCCCCTTAGTGTTTCCACAACTAAGTTTGATCTACTCATGTTGAACTCCTGGAAAACACTTGCTTCCTTGGAATGATTAATCATTTTTCGTCATTGGCTTCCTATTTCCTTTTACCTTGCCTCAATGGTATACTTTAACTATACTTTTCCCAAAGTTAGTTTCTTCATTGTTTTCTATCTCATAGATTCAACATTTTGGATCATCCAGTAGGAGATCTAATGAATAATCAAAAAATTAAGAGACACACTATTATTCCCATTTTCTTTCCAATATAATATTTGATGGAGGAATATCCATGTTCACAAGCCTCTTTTGTTGATGTACTTTTCCACCTAGAACATTGTTGTCCTTACAACTTCTATTGATCTAATACTTAGTGCCTTATTGTATTCCATTTTTTATGGGAACCTCCAAACGAATGTTTATTTTTTGAAGACATATTGGTAAGTTCATTCTATACTCCAACCTAATTTATGTACTATCAAAAATTTTGTCAGGCTAAACTAATTTACCACTTTAGGTTTCTTCCTCATAATCACTTTTTCCAGTGACTTTATTCCTATGCTTGGAATCTTATTCTCTTTCAACCTCTACAAATACCAAAGTTTTTTAGTCTCTTTTTCTCATCTTAATCAAACCTCCAATAATATTATTGATTTTGGCTGGTAGAATCATGCCCACGTCATTGATTACTTTCTTTCTACCCATTCTGATCCTTTATCTTTTCCTTTATACTAACTCTTTTCTTGCAAGATCCTATCTTTACACAAGAATTAGGTTTATGCCAAGAGTTAGAACCAACCTTTATGGAAACTTCCTTTGTTGACTTCCTACTTCAATCTAATTTAAGCCAACTCTCCATACACATAGATTCGTAGTGTTTTCACCAAATCCAAAAGTTCTTGACTCTTTACAACTATAGTTTACAACTATAAAAGGGTTATCTCATTCCCTTAAAGTCATATAACTATATTGTAGGATAAGGTATATATAGGCTATTTTTCCTAACCTTCCTACACAACCTAATTTCATTATCTTCCGGAATCCAAGTAATATCATAAGTTGTTGGTTTAGGAGTTCCTACTCTAGGGATAACTCTCAACTAATCCCAATTTACATAAGTTACTAGAGACCTAATTTTCCTTTTTACTTCCCTAAGTTCTTATCATTGTGGCACAAGAACTTTTCAACCATTATCTTCTAATAAGGTTTACACATTGTTGCATAATGAGCTCATAGGTTTTAGTGTAGAACCTGGTAGTTTTGATACCATATGCAATGTGCCAATCCTTTAGTACAATAAAAATTTCTAAATTTACATCATATGAGTAAATAAATGCGCTAACAGATCATTGCAATAAAATTTTTCTTTCTTTTATTGAAATATACAAACAAGATGCCATGTCATATTACAATAAAGATTATGTTTCATTACAATAACTTTCACAAGTACACATAACAAGAATACATACCTTTACAAACATAGCTCCAATTAGATTTAGAAAAAATAGTTGTAAATTTATTTAGGGTTTTGAAAGCAGTGAATTGTTAGAATTTGAAAAAGAAATATTGTTTGAAGTTTTGAAATTATAAAACCCTAGTTTACATATCTGAGTACCCTATTGCATTAGCCATGGTTGGAACCTATAGAGTAAAAAGGGGTCTAGATGATGAGATTATGGCTCAATGACTAGGGTTTGTAAAGATACCTAGGCCTGGTCAAGGATCTATAATTTTATCAAACAAAATTATGGAAAATAATGATTGTTGTAGGGATGAAATAATCCCTATTCATGGCTCTACACTATTAAAATATTGTTATAAGAAATTATTTGTAGACATTCCAATTTCTAACATTTAGAAGATGGGATTGGGGAAATTTTTATTCCATAATATCTTCATAAATGTTGATCTAATCAAATCACATAGCTAGGGAATACTATCGCAACACTAGGGGTGTTAGCAGAAGCGGTGTCACTTTGCTAACATTGGAAAAAGATTATATATTTGAATTTTTTAATTTGGACTTGAATGCTTAGTTGACCATCGATTTTTGGGCATTGCAAAGAGAATATCAAAGGCTAAGAGATAGCTAAAAGGTGAAATGGTTACTGAGTTTCAATCTAGAGGGTTGAATAGGGTAATTCAAATGTTTTCTAGTGGTGATTTTGGATTATTTAATTATGATATTTTTGAAGATTATGTTCAAAAAACCTATTTTTCCTAATGTCAAGTATTGGGTTTAGATTTTAGAACCCAAATACAAGTAAATTTAATGGCATTGGAAGCTGACATCCAGAGTAGGGATGTTAACATGCCATATGACTATGCAAGGTATGTTGTAGAAAAAATTCACAAAGTGTTCAGTTATCTTGGCAAGGTTTTCAAAAAAATTCATTTTAAATGGTATTCCTTGTTGTGCCATGTTTTAATTTATGTTGGAATAAAAATATGGGGACCTCAAATGAAAATAAAGGCTTTCAATGACAAAGGATTCATGCTCTCTATTCAAGAATGGATGTATCTTTGGGACAACAACTATGAATCTGCCAATTATTGTATCTTTGAGTAGTATTTTATCAAAGGTTTCCTTAGAAATTTGGGAAAGACTATTGATTAGGGATTAACAAATGAAGTAGGAATATTCTTGAGGCCTAAAGATCTTCAACCAAATCTAGGGTTTGATCATAATCATGGAGACTAGTTTTTCCACTTGGTTTCTATAGTCATAAGGGTTTATGGCTCCCTTATGGTTCCTTACTTATTTCCTAAATTAGTTCTAGATAGAACTGTATATCTAGAAATAATGTGGCAACTAAATGAGGTAGATAAAACTCACTTCACAAACTATAAGAAACATAATGTGGAAACTAAATGAGGCAGATAAAACTCACTTCACAAACTATAAGAAACATGCAATTCTACCCTCCACCCTTATAATTTTAGATTTCATGGTGACATCTAGAGAAGGGTTGGAATTTCTTTCGAATAAGTTGCTACCCTATAGGATGAGGGTGTTATAAATATGAGCTAGTTTTGTGGTGTTGTCATTAATGTTGTCATTGATGCCAACACAATTCAGTATGTTGATGTTTGTACATGTATGGCTGAGATGCTATTGAGATGTTGTGAGAACATGGAGCTACCTTTATGGTGTTACAGATATGTTGGTGTGATGAGTTTCCAAGTGATTTTGATAAAATTAATTAAGAAGAGAAGTAAAAGTGTTGAGTGTTTTTCGTATGTTCTATGGTACATGCTCCACATTTCTCTTGAGTTGATCCTATGCCTGTGTAGATTTGAAGGAGTGTTCATGATTATCTAATGCATCTGATATAGTCTATGTCTCAGTTTCTAGTGAGATGGTAAGTGAAAGTTGTGTCCACTAGTTTATGTGTTCAACCACAAGAGTCGGTGTTCTAGGGACTAGGAGAAATATGTTTTCTCTGCAGTACTCCATTACTTTGTTTAAAATCCTGCAGATCTGGGAGATGTCTCTTGAAGGTCTTTCCTATGCTCTAGAAAAGAGGTTTGGAGTTTGGTGATCTAGAAATAATGTTTTATCATTTTTGTGTGTGTCTACACAACCTGTATTGACTAGTGAAAGGAGTTTAGTGTTTGAAGTCTATTATTTTTGTTGTGTATGCATCTGGAAGATTTTGAGATGTATTCTCATGCATAATGAAGCATGTTGGGTCATCCACATGTCATATTCTTGTTGGAAGCATGTGCATCATTGATAATTTTTGTTTTCATTAGGTTTGGCTGACCTACTATTTACACTTCATTCATAGAATAAAATTAAATTAAGGAAGCATGTAGATGGTTCAAGAAAATAATTTTATTGGTCCACTCTTATTCCTTTCCACCATGGGAATTTAGAGTTTCCAACCTAATTTGAATTTATGAAATGACGTATTTTGGTCGACCTTGGTAAATGTTTCTAAGGTTGAGAATGGTATAAAAGAAATGTGAGTTGTGAGGAATTGTATGAAATTTGATGCAAATTGACGAAAGTGTGACACAAATCATAAGAGAAGAAGTGTGTGTGAGTGATTTGTGATAGTATATTTTTAGTGTGTTGAAGGTAGTAAATTGAAGGTTTTTGTAATCCTACGAATGTGCTTTAATTGTTGTGGTGGATATTTTGTTCTCTTTTGTATCTATAGGTAGTGAGCCTCCCCATTGGATTGTGAGTCCTTTGTAGGTAGCGAGCCTTTGTATTTGGGAAGTGAGTCCTGTTTTGGGAAATTAGCCTTTGTATTTAGCTTATAATCGTTATATTGTGAGTTAACCCTCACTGTAGCTTTTCCACATAAAAATATGTTGTTCATTGTGTTGATTTAATTTTTGTTATATGTGTTTCATGCTCATATTTAATAATAGAGTTATGTGGTTGAATATTTGATAAGCGATAAAGTTTTAAGTTTAAATTTGTGTGAAAATTGATTCACCCCCCTCTCAATTGTCTTGCGCTTAATTAACAATTGGTATAAGAGCTCTAGTGCCTTGTTGTAGAGCTTAACCACTTAAGGAAGATTTGATGGCACAAAAGTTGTTGATCCCAATGTTTGATGGAACTAACTACAAATATTGGAAGGGAAAGATGAGAGGATATATTATCTCTCTTGGTTTCAAGTGTAACACCCGTCGTACAAACCCTAGAGAACACACACAATGAAAATAATTTTATTTTTAAAACAATACAATTAAACATGCAATAAGCATTAACCATAATCACGTAACACATTACATCACATTATCACACTAAGTTCTCTGGGGCACGCGAGGTTACATTGCAAACATCTAAACGGAAGTAAAAGATAACAACACATCCATTTATATTATAATAACTATGAATAAGAATACATCCATGAACCAAGAGTGAGATTGTTACTATGTTACATATTACAATCATAAGAATCTCTTAACAAAGCTACAAATGATCCTAATTATTACATCATCATTTTAATATTACATTACAAGCTCTTGATATATGAATTACATCAAATTTACCAAACATGTGGGATAATACAAATTACATTAACCTTTGAATTACAAGGGAACACTGGTACAACTCCAACTGCGGAAATGCTGAGAAGATAGGACGCTGATGGGGAACCCAACGGGTGCGGAGCACGTTCCACCCAACCATGTGAATTATAAATAACTCACCCCCTATGCTCAGAGGTGACAAGGAAGTTAACTCGACCATGAGTGCCAAACTGATTCGAGAACAACATAGTAAAAAAATAAACTCAAGGTATACAATGAAATAACCATCAACATTCACGAATCAATCATAACAATATAAAGCTATGTAACTCATCACACTTAAAAAAATAATTATCAATTAAACAAGTAACTAAATAACAACCATAAATCAAATTCACAAGAATTAGAAACAACATTAAGAATACAATATCCAAAGGTAACCACAAACAAAGCATAAGGGTGTCTAGTGGAGAGTGTCATCGCATAGCTCTCATGGGATCTCTTGGCCCTTCCTCCAACTGAGGTGTCGACACTCATCTATGGATCTCCTGGCCCTTCCTCCTAACTGAGGCACCGACACCATAGGGTAGCTAATGCGAAGCTGATAATCTCTCATGAAGACGAGACTATGACTTTGCCGACCACGGCCTTCTCAGTCTATCATTAGTCTATGATAGCCCTAATGCATAGATGAGGAATCAAGTATTAATTATCTTGTGTGTTTTACTACCCATCCCCCTAAGTTCTATTTTTAGGTTATCACTTGTTTAACTACTCTTACGTGGGTTATCCTGAGCCCTTCCTCATTCTGAGGCACCGACGCCACGAAGAGCCACTCTCCCTAAGACCCCTAACATAACCAAAACCAGGCAAGGGTAGAACTATACAAAATAAAGCATAATAAAAAAATAAGAACATGCGAGGCATTAACCCTCTCGCAACAACTCATAACCAAAAGTCTAAACAAAATTGTTCAACCCTTCCAAGCATAAAACCAATTAGTTTCAACTCCAAAAGTATAACCAAGACAAGGATAACATTGAAAATTACACATGCCTCTAGAACAAGGGTTCCAAGACAATAGGGTTCCCACATGGACATCACTAAACGACAACCATAACGGAAATGAAAACTCAAATACAATTTTGCAAGACTGCACCAAATTAATGTAATTCACTCCCAATCGTTCAATTAAATTAATTTCACCCATTTGCAAATCATTACAAAAATAAAAATAAATAAGATTCTCATTTTCAAATAAAATAAAATACAACTAACTCAATTTAGTCCATATACAATACAAAATAGGGCTAATTTTCTGTTTAAATTATTTGTTCAACATAACAATTGATAAAATAATGCCCTCTAAATATATAAATATCTATACATAAGCATTATTTAACATTTTGTATAAAATAAAAAAATTACATTTTTAAAATATAATAAAATAATATTAAATAAAATAATTATAATTACATTTTAAATAAAATAAATTATAATTATTATATTTAATAAATAAAATAAAATAATTATAATATATTTTAAATAAAATAAATTATAATTATTATATTTAATAAATTAAATATACACCATAATATATATGTATACACAAAATTAAATTAAATCCCATACAAAGAAAAAGGTCGTTGGCCTTTTCACGCCGCATGAGTTTGAGCATGTCACGCCCGCATGTAACCCCAAAGGAACTAAAACAACGGAACAAATTTTTTTTTTAAAAAAGAATATAATAAACATACTCAAGTATTATAGCATAACATTATATTAAGAGGCACAACTTGTTCCGATGGGGCACACGAAGTGACATGACTATTCTAACCCATAACACGATAATATGCTAAACCATAATTAATCAATTATATAAATCCATTCATTCTCATTTCATCATTTACAATCTCTGTTAACAATAACCATATTAATACCATATGCATATACGACAATACACAGAATTATAAAGATATAAAGTGTTGCATATTTCGATAGATACAACATAACGTAACCAACTATTACAAGTGATAGTTCTTGAATCAAACATGGCTCGAATATACATTACATCCCAAGAGATAATTAAATACAACAGACTGAAGGTACATCTCAATAACTACATATCCAAATTACATTGAGGTCACCCCATCACACGTGGGAGACGATACATCAATAAAAACATTGAATACATTACAACTGGAGTATATACAACTATCTGGTACATAAGAATAACTGGAGCATCAACATCCTCCAAAAGCCCTGCAATGAAAATACACCTGCGATAGAAAGGGAAACCCAACGGGGTGCGAAGCACGTTCCACCCAACCACCCCCGTGCTGAGAGTAGGCAAGGAAGGGTCCCCGACCAAGTACGACTAACAAAACAAAGACTAACTCCAAGAAGAATAACTTAACACCAGAGACCACATAGAACACAACAATGGAAAATCCAAAAGGCACAACAAACCACTGAAGAACATAACAACCAGGCATAATCACAACCTCACTGAAACTCCAGACATAATATCGAATCTCAAGACATAAAACCAAATACTACTTCCAACAATAATCAAAGACAAATCAATAAATCACTTCCAGAGGACTTCAGTAAATCAACACAAACAGAATGTTAGAGTAGAGTGTCATCGCATGGTTTCACATGGATTCTCCAGACAACCTATCACAAGGTGCCGCCTCCATCTCTATAAGGATTCTCCAGACAACTAAGTAAAGGTGCCGCTTCCATCTATGGTTCTCCTGACAGCCTATCTCAAGGCGCCGCTCCATAGGGTTACTCATGCGGAGTCATTAACCTTTCGTGAAGACAAGGCAATGACCTTGCCAACCACGACCTTCTCAGTCCCCTTTAGTCTGTGATAGCACTAACAGGCGGATGAGGCTTCACAATTATCTTATTAGTGTTTAATCCCCACCCGTGGTTTATTACTTAAGTTATCACTGATTAATCTAACTCTACGTGGGTTACCCTGACAGCCCCTTTGTGCGCCGGCCCCCACTAGAGCCACTCTCTCTAGACACTCAAGTACAAGATTATCCAACTCACAGGATTATATCAACAAGGAAAACCGAACCAACAATGGCTCAATTGCGAGGCACAACCCTCTCGCCCAAAATCACATGTATGACATTCATAAATGATACGATCCAAGTACAAACTAAAACACAACCAAGACCAAAACAAAGACCAAGCATTAAATACGAGATCATAATTACACAACTGTAATCCCCGCCTCTGGAAACCTAACCACAATTCTAGTACCTATAACATAATACATTGATTCTAGGGTTCTCAACAAGACCTAAACCCAAATTACAGGAAACCACAAACAAATCAAATGAATAATCTTGAGAGAAAACAGTTACGTAAATGATACCATAAAACTCTTTTAAATAACAAACAATTTTCATCTATGACTAAATCCATTGCTCGAGAGAAATCGATCACATTCAAAGCACAATTTAATTCTATTTCTAATTTTCTCAATCAACCTATGTCATTTCATACTTGTACAATATTATCACATTAATTCAAAATCAATATAACGTAATCTTAAAATATATATAAATATACTTATACATTAAATTATATATTATTTTTCATAAACGAGTTACACAAATATATATAATTAAACAAAATTTAAATTAAATCTCCACAAATAAATATATATATATATATATATAAATAAACTAAATATTAATAAAACAATACACATTAAATAAAACTAAATTCAATTTTTAAATATTAACATATAAATTATATTATAACTAATTTCGAATAAATTCGAAATTCGAAATATGTTAAATTAAATTGGATTTACATATTTTAAATAACATACAAAAAAAAACTTTTAAAAAAAATAAAAATAAAAATAACAGAACTTACTTGGGAGGTGCGCCTCCATTGAGGAGGCTGCGTACCTCCCAACAGGGAGGCCGCGGCCTCCCCAATGGCCGCGCACGGCAGCCAAGGGCTGCCGTGCCAGCAGCCCAAGTGGCTGCTGGGTACGGCAGTCCTTGACTGCCGCGACCCACAAGCCACGCGGGGAGAGGGTACAGGGGGGTCGGGGTATGGTACGGCAAAAGCCGTCCGCCCCTTCCCAATACAATTTAAAATTAAATTTTATTTATTATATATATATATTTTTTAAAAAAACTTTACTTATAATATAAATATACCATTCACAATATTTAATAAAAAAAAACAACACGAATTTTAAAAAGAACGAATTCGTTCAGACACAGAAACCGAGGCCCGACTCAGGGAACAGGGATATGAACATTTATTTATCTATTTATTTTGTTTGCCCAATACATATTATTTAGATATAAATATATATATTTTTATATTAAAACTTAATTCAATAAATTATATTCAATACCCTCCATATTAAACCTTCAATAGAGATGACATTCATTCAGATCTCATGAAATAAAATTACAGAGGTAAATAATAATTATAACATGCATTTAAATAACCTAACGGTATTGTCACATAAATATGCATACCCAATTTAGTTTAAATATATTTAAGAGTATATACATATTTTCAACAGAGATTCAGAAGAAAACCAATACAAACAAATAGATTTTACGAGAAACCCAAAATAAATAAGGTACGTTGATATAACAGTATCACGATTTTTATTTCAACACAATAAATTTCTCAACTAAGTTATATTGAAGGAATTTTCGAATAGGTTGTACTATGTTTTCTACAGAAGATTACGAGGGTTTTACTGCAAATGAGTTCTCAAACATAAAATTACATTCAAACAATTTTCGAAAACATAGCAAAATCTTAAAAAGGGAAAGAACCTGGAATCCTGTGTCTGAAGGAGAATCCCGCCTGTAGCCTCCTCTCGATCCTTCCCTACCGCTCTCTTTTCTTGTTCTTCTGCCTTCAACGTTCTTCTGAACAATCTGTTCTTTTCAACTCACAAAAGTTTTACCCCGACAAAACCTCCAAAGAACACTCAAAAAAAATATCTCTCTTATTTTTCCTTTCTCGATCCAAAAACTACAGAGCAAAACTCCAACCAGAAAACTTGTGTGTCCATGATTTCCTCATCCCAAAAATAATAAATTACCAAATAAAATCAATAAATCTTTTTCCGCTTTCTTTTCCAAAAGGCCTCATTCCTTATCGGTCCTTTTCCAGCTTTTAAAAGCTCACACATATCCAAAATTTTAATTAAAATAATTTATTTAAATTTAGATATTATCTTCACATAATTTCTTAATTTAATATTAATAAAACAATAATATTTAATGACTCTCCACAATATTAATTTAATTTAATTTCTTAAATTTTAATTTATCAAATACCTTTTAATTTACAATATATTTAAATTTAATATTTTTCTAACACACAATCAAATAATATTTACATTAATTAATTATTTTATGAAATACGATTAATTAATCAAACACTAACCAATAATAAAATAAATACTCAACAATAAAACTACATACAAGACAAAGACGACACTTCAGTCAAAACACGACGACTCACAACAGACGACGGACTTGGGACGGGGACGCTTCCAAACCTACTCCCTTTTTCAACATTTTTACCCGTTGGGATAATTGATTGCTCGCCCTGTCCTGCCGAAGCAGGTGGAATCGAGACTTATTCCTGCATCCAAATAAACGTCAAGTAGCACATGTATATATAAATATATAATCAACATCCTACCGTGAGAAGGAATTGCAGTGTAGCAGGGCACTCGTGAACGAGTGATGCTACACTGTCCTCTCACCTAATCTATTCTAACAATTACAATATCCATAACAAATTGATCATAATATGATATTCTAATTAATTACTGCATCATAACTAATCACTAAACCATTGCATTATAAAGTAACACAGAATTCAATCACATGATCACCATACGATTATCACATCGACATTTAAAACATTAGAGAGAAAGCATTACCTAATAAAATAATCCAAACCCTACATATAGAGTATCATAAATCATAATAAAATATCAATTGTAGCTATCAATTAAACTACACAACCACACACACCAAAATGATGAATCAGTCACCAATACAAATCAGTATCACGCTACACACAAGAGAAATCAATAGTAGCAATTAGTATTAGAAAACATGGGGGTATTACATCCTCCCCCCCTAGGATATGGCTTACTCCTGGAAGCCAGTAACTATATATATATATTTATAAAATAGATAAGATTAAGCATACAACAACCACAGAGAGAACACGCCACAAGTCTTTATAACTAACCACATATTCATTATATTCCTATTACCATATTCCATAATTCCATACCATATAACACGCAAAAGCAACTCCAACACACATTGGGTCAATCAGGAAATCGCTTGCACAAGAAGACATACAAGGGTGGACATAACAGCAAAGCTGGTTGTCATCCACCACACACAACACACAAAATTCACACGCAACACAACTGTCCATAATGCATTCTTCCAGTAGAAAGGATATCGGTGCATTGTACACTACACCGAGGGTCCTATCCCTTCCACTAGTTTCCTGCGTCCTTGGATCTACACCACATAACAACAACTTCTGGGTAGCCAAGTCAGGTCAACCCAAAAAGGAAAACATAGACTAACGAACAAAGCACCTAGGTCAACGCGATGGCTCATAATGCCTGGAGTATTACCTACGCCGCAAACAACTTAATGGGTCCACATTATCCCAGAGCGCCCAGTGTTTAAACCTGGCTCTGATACCAAGCTGTCACGCCCCGCCGTGCGAACCCCAAAGGAACTAAAACAACGGAACAAATTTTTTTTTTAAAAGAATATAATAAACATACTCAAGTATTATAGCATAACATTATATTAAGAGGCACAACTTGTTCCGATGGGGTACACGAAGTGACATGACTATTCTAACCCATAACACGATAATAAATTAAACCACATGTAAACAGTTACATATAACCATTCATTCTCATTTCATCATTTACAACATCTGTTAAACAATAACCATATTGACACCATATGCATATACGACAATACATGTAATTATACAGATATAAAATGTTACATATTTCAATAGATACCACATAACGTAACCAACTATTACAAGTGACAAATCTTGAATACATACAAGGCCTGAATATACATCACATCCCAAGTGACAATAAAATACAATTTACTGAAGATACATCTCCATCACTACATATCCAAATTACATCGAAGTCACCCCATTACACGTGGGAGACGATACATCAATAAAAACATTAAAACATTACAACTGAAATATATACAACTATCTGGTACATAAGAATAACTGGATCACCAACATCTTCAAAAAGCCCTGCAACAAAAATACACCTGCAATAGAAAGGGAAACCCAATAGGGTGCGAAGCACGTTCCACCCAACCACCCCCGTGCTGAGAGTAGGCAAGGAAGGGTCCCCGACCAAGTACGTCTAACAACAACAAAGACTAACTCCAAGAAGAATAACTTAACACCAGAGACCACATAGAACACAACAATGGAAAATCCAAAAGGCACAACAAACCACTGAAGAACATAACAACCAGGCATAATCACAACCTCAATGAAACTCCAGACATAGTATCGAAACTCAAGACATAAAACCAAATACTACTTCCAACAATAATCAAAGATAAATCAATAAATCACTTCCAGAGGACTTCAGTAAATCAACACAAACAGAATGTTAGAGTAGAGTGTCATCGCATGGTTTCACATGGATTCTCCAGACAACCTATTACAAGGTGCCGCCTCCATCTCTACATGGATTCTCCAGACAACCAAGTTAAGGTGCCGCTTCCATCTATGGTTCTCCTGACAACCTATTTCAAGGTGCCACTCCATAGGGTTACTCATGCGGAGTCATTAACCTTTCGTGAAGACAAGGCAATGACCTTGCCAACCATGGCCTTCTCAGTCCCCTTTAGTCTGTTATAGCACTAACAGGCAGATGAGGCTTCACAATTATCTTATTAGTGTTTAATCCCCACCCGTGGTTTATTACTTAAGTTATCACTGATTAATCTAACTCTATGTGGGTTACCCTGACAGCCCCTTTGTGCGCCGACCCCCACTAGAGCCACTCTCTCTAATCACTCAACACTAAACTCTCAAACACCACAGGATTGTACCAACAAGAAAACACTGAACTAATCAAATAAATCATCCGTGAGGCTTAACCATCTCGCCCACAATCCTATGCATGACCTTCTCAACTGATACAATCCAAGTACAAACTAAAACACAACCAAGACCAAAAAAAAGACCAAGCATAAAAAATACGAGATCATAATTACACAACTGTAATCCCCTCCTTTGGAAACCTAACCACAATTCAAGTACCTATAACATAATACATTGATTCTAGGGTTCTCGACAAGACCTAAACCCAAATTACAGAAAACCATAACAAATTAAATGAATAATCTTGAGAGAAAACGGTTACATAAATGATACCATAAAACTCTTTTAAATAACAAACAAATTTCATCTATAAACTAAATCCATTGCTCGAAAGGAATCGGTCACATTCAAAGCACAATTTAATTCTATTTCTAATTTTCTCAATCAACCTATGTCATTGCATACTTGTACAATATTATCCCATTAATTCAAAATATCAATATATCGTATTCTTAAAATGTATATAAATATACTTATACATTAAAATATATATTATATTTCATATACGAATTACACAAATATATATAATTAAACAAAAATTTAAATTAAATCTCCACAAATAAATATATATATATATATATATATATATAAATAAACTAAATATTAATAAAACAATACACATTAAATAAAACTAAATTCAATTTTTAAATATTAACATATAAATTATATTATAACTAATTTCGAATAAATTCGAAATTCGAAATATGTTAAATTAAATTGGATTTACATATTTTAAATAACATACAAAAAAAAACTTTTAAAAAAAATAAAAATAAAAATAACAGAACTTACTTGGGAGGTGCGCCTCCATTGAGGAGGCTGCGTACCTCCCAACAGGGAGGCCGCGGCCTCCCCAATGGCCGCGCACGGCAGCCAAGGGCTGCCGTGCCAGCAGCCCAAGTGGCTGCTGGGTACGGCAGTCCTTGACTGCCGCGACCCACAAGCCACGCGGGGAGAGGGTACAGGGGGGTTGGGGTATGGTACGACAAAAGCCGTCCGCCCCTTCCCAATACAATTTAAAATTAAATTTTATTTATTATATATATATATTTTTTTAAAAAACTTTACTTATAATATAAATATACCATTCACAATATTTAATAAAAAAAAACAACACGAATTTTAAAAAGAACGAATTCGTTCAGACACAGAAACCGAGGCCCGACTCAGGGAACAGGGATATGAACATTTATTTATCTATTTATTTTGTTTGCCCAATACATATTATTTAGATATAAATATATATATTTTTATATTAAAACTTAATTCAATAAATTATATTCAATACCCTCCATATTAAACCTTCAATAGAGATGACATTCATTCAGATCTCATGAAATAAAATTACAGAGGTAAATAATGAATTATAATATGCATTTAAATAACCCAATAGTATTGTCACACAAATATGTATACCAAATTTAGTTTAAATCTATTTAAGAGTATATACCTATTTTCAACAGAGATTCAGAAGAATAACAATATAAAAAAATAAGTTTTACGAAAGAACCAAAATAAATATGGTACGTTGATTCAACAGTAACACGATTTTTATTTCAACACAATAAATTTCTCAACTAAATTATATTGAAGGAATTTTCGAATAGGTTGTACTAAGTTTTCTACAGAAGATTTCGAGGGTTTTACTACAAATGAGTTCTCAAACATAAAACTACATTCAAACAATTTTCGAAAACATAGCAAAATCTTAAAAGGGAAAGAACCTGGAATCCTGTGTCTGAAGGAGAATCCCGCCTGTAGCCTCCTCTCGATCCTTCCCTACCGCTCTCTTTTCTTGTTCTTCTGCCTTCAACGTTCTTCTGAACAATCTGTTCTTTTCAACTCACAAAAGTTTTACCCCGACAAAACCTCCAAAAACACTCAAAAATATCTCTCTTATTTTTCCTTTCTAGATCCAAAAACTACAGAGCAAAACTCCAACAAGAAAACTTGTGTGTGAATAATTTCCTCATCAAAATAATAAATCACCAAATAAAATCAATAAATCTTTTTCCACTTTCTTTTCCAAAAAGCCCCTTTTTTTAATTGGTCCTTTTCCAGCTTTTAAAAGCTCACAATTATCTAAAATTTTAATTGAGATAATTTATTTAAATTTAGATATTATCTTCACATAATTTCTTAATTTAATATTAATAGAAAACAATAATATTTAATGACTCTCCACAATATTAATTTAATTTAATTTCTTAAATTTTAATTTATCAAATACCTTTTAATTTACAATATATTTAAATTTAATATTTTTCTAACACACAATCAAATAATATTTACATTAATTAATTATTTTATGAAATACGATTAATTAATCAAACACTAACCAATAATAAAATAAATACTCAACAATAAAACTACATACAAGACAAAGACGACACTTCAGTCAAAACACGACGACTCACAACAGACGACGGACTTGGGACGGGGACGCTTCCAAACCTACTCCCTTTTTCAACATTTTTACCCGTTGGGATAATTGATTGCTCGCCCTGTCCTGCCGAAGCAGGTGGAATCGAGACTTATTCCTGCATCCAAATAAACGTCAAGTAGCACATGTATATATAAATATATAATCAACATCCTACCGTGAGAAGGAATTGCAGTGTAGCAGGGCACTCGTGAACGAGTGATGCTACACTGTCCTCTCACCTAATCTATTCTAACAATTACAATATCCATAACAAATTGATCATAAGATGATATTCTAATTAATTACTGCATCATAACTAATCACTAAACCATTGCATTATAAAGTAACACAGAATTCAATCACATGATCACCATACGATTATCACATCGACATTTAAAACATTAGAGAGAAAGCATTACCTAATAAAATAATCCAAACCCTACATATAGAGTATCATAAATCACAATAAAAATATCAATTGGAAGCAATCAATTAAAACTACACAACCACACACACGCAAAGCAGTAGATAGGTCACCATCACAATTCGATTATCACTAACATATAAAAGGATAGTAGTAAATAATTATCCGGAAACATGGGGGTGTGAGGTACGGCCGAGATGCGGGGGAGAGTGCGGCTTGACCATCCTTCCCCACTCCCAAATAAAATTTCCCTTTAAAATTATATATATATATATATATATATATATATATATATATTTTCTATATATATATATATATATATATATATATATATATATATATATATATATTATATTCCATAATGCGAAATTCAACTTCACAATTTTTACAAATATTTAAAATACTTAATCTATTTTTATCTAATTTTAATTTATAACCTCAAATTCTGTGCCATGCATAGGTTCAGCCATAGATTCGGCCTGAGAAAATTTTTGACCCTACCACATAACAGGTATATAAATTAAAAATAAATTAATATGTTTATATATATGGTATATATTAATATATACATATAATAATTTGTATGAACATATGTAATAACTCCATCGAGACAAAGATTTATATGTACCCAATTTAATATTCAATGAATGATATATTTAAATAGGAACACACACACACACACACACACACACACACACACACACACACACACACACATATATATATATATATAATTTTCTATACATATATATATTCAAATTAAATCTATTTATCAAAACAAACAATATTATTCATGATAAAATTATAAAAGAAACTACAGATTGGTTTCTCAATTGACAATAATTTTCTCCTATTGGTTTGCTAACTAGTAATCTTTAAATTTGTAATAAAGGTTTTCTTTTCAAATAATCAACCATATTTATTCATTTATTTAACTAATTTCTTTTTGAAACAAAAACTGAAGAGAAGTAAGAGGAACCTGGATTCCTATGCTGCTGATTGTTGATGAAGCTTGCTTGATCCCAATGGCCTCTACGAAAAGCTCTCGTTCCTGCTTCAAAATCTCCTCTCCTAAATTTCGTGCTCGAACTCGAATCCGATGCTTTATTCAGAAGACTCTCCAGAATAACACCAACAAAAGATTGAAAATCCCTTTCTAAAACTCTCCTCAAATCATAGCAAGAGATTGAAATATCTTTCCCTAAAAGCTTCCCAAGATTCAAAAATACATCACCAATAACTTATACAACTTCTATCTCAACAATCCTCTCTGTGTGAAAACTCACAAAAATTCCAATTAAATAAATGATATCACCACTTTCTTCCAAAAGCTCTCAAAATCTAGAATAAAAGAAATTAATTCTTTAAAAGCAAGCTTTTCAGTCATATCTCAATTCTCATTCATTCACACAACTTTTTCCATTCTTTTATTTATTTATTTTTCTATTTTCAATACTTTTTGTTTTAATTTCCATTTTTACATCTTTATTTACAAATCACATTATCTAATTAATTTAAATAATTTATTCTAATAATTATCCTCAACAAGATAATTAATTAAAATAATAAAACACAATTTAATATTTTAATTATCATTTAATAAACACATGAATTTTAAAAATAAATAAAACATTTAATATTTAAATACAATTAATTCTAACATTAAAATAAACAATCATTTCCATCATTTAAATCGAATACATCACAACTAATAAAATACCAACATTAATTAAATACAACAAAATGCAAACACAAACCACAAATAATGACAACTACAAAAATGTACAATACCAATCAAACAAGACGGTCTAACATCATGGGACAGGATAACTTCATTATCACCTCTGTTTCAACATTTAACTGTTGGGCTATTGGTGCTTGCCTGTCCTGCCAAAGCAAGTGGAATCAAGACTCTATACCTGCAAATCCTACATACAAATGAGGTTGTGTACATGTGCATACATAAATATATAATCAAAGCATTGCATTGTGAGAAGGAATCACAACATACCAGGGCACTCGCGAACGAGTGATGCTACATTGTCCTTCATCACATCTATTCTAACATTATATAACTGATAAAATAACATTTCTAAACTAACAAATCATCTCATAACATAATTAATTAAATCACTGCATCATAACATAATTATGAAAATCAACTAACATAACCAACCATAATGTAATATGAAATAATCATGTCCGCTAATGAAATAACATCATCCTCAAACGTCTAACTAACCAAATCAAACAATAATAGTATCATCATAGTATCAATGTATCAAATCAAAGCATAAAACTACTAAGTCCAACTAGCAAACAGGAGGGTTACTACATCAAGACCTAGAAGGTTGTTGAGACTAAGTATACATTTCTTCTGGTGGTGTTAATACTATAGATTAAATCTCTACTTATGAAGAAAATGAGAGGGAAAAGTGTGCGATTTACAGTGGTTTATCTAAAAATGAGAAAATTAAGGTTAATTCTTTGGGTACTACATATGATGTTTGGAAGAAGCTAGAAGATATGTATGAAGGGAATGAAAAAGTGAAATTGACAAGAGACTGGTGGAAAAGTGTAGATTTGTGAACCTGAAAATGGAAGATGGTGAAGAATTTAGGGTATGTGCAGGATCATGATGGGGCAAAAAGTGGTGATATGATGGGTATGTGTAGGGTATGTGGCTGACAACTTTCTTTTACCCAAAATTGATGAAATGAAAAGGGTTTTTAAAGGAGATTCTCAGCTTTCCACCAATATAAATTATGCTTTACTTTGAATTTAATAAATAATTATTATTCATTTTCTATTTGAATTATGACTAAAGTCTTGATTGATAGGCTGATTGAAAACATCTATAGCTTTGAAAACTGTGATCACATTTTTAAAATCTAAAACACGGCCACAACATTCTGTTTCTAATACTATAGATTAAAAAAGATTTTCGCGAAGTTTTGACCAAGTTATAAAATAAACATATACCTTTTATATTTTTAAAAATTTGTAAGAAAAAATTCATAATTAATTATTTACTTGGAAATTATAAAAAATATGCACTCACATCGAGATATGAGTCCTACTTATATATAAAATCTTATAAAAAATATTATCATTTTATTGTGGTTAGGTGGTCAGATAGACACCTACTTATCAAATTTAAGTACTACCGCATTGAAATTTCAAATTTTCACCAAATAGATTTTATTTTTTAAATAAACCTAGTAGTTTAGAAACTACATTCAATTTTCTACAGATTCTATTCTTTACATATTTTTGAAATAATATAGATAACTTATTCAATTTTTTATGTCAAGTTGCCTAACTCTGATTTTTCTTAATTTTTACCATACCTATTCTTTCATGATGTATCTTGTACATTCCATTTACAAGTTTCTTTCACAAAGCTGAATAGACTGTTATGAGGTTAGAAATCAAGGAGGAAAGCTAGCAGATGAAGACATAATAGAGAAGATCCTGATCACCCTACCGGATTGCTACATCGATAAGATCTCGGTGATTGAAGAAATGTATGACCCTAAGAAGTACACCTTGGAACACTTGTTCGACACCCTGCAAGCATTTGAATTGAGAAAGTTCCGGAAAGATGACAAGATAGAAGAAAAGACAAAAATGACATTTAAGGCAATGAAGATTGAGGAGGAACCTAGATAGGGGATGATAAGGATGTAAGAGTTGTGTAAGGCCCCTCCCTTCTATTCAGTAGTTGTGAATATTTTACTATACACAATATTAAACTTAACGGTTTTATTCATAATAAATAAAATACATGTATGGCAAATATTGTTGAAATATTTAATTATTGAAGACCTAGCTTTGTGGGCTCAATTTTAATCTAGATAAAATTTAATGAGACATATAAGTTTATATCTTTGATAATATTTTATGGATCGGAACAACAATATATTGAATACAAATTGAAGTTTAATTGTTAAATAGCAAGAGGTATCATTACTAGGTAAACCTACCATTTATGTATTCATTGGAGCATAAGTTGTGAGTTTCTTGATTTTGAAACTATATTCCTTTAATTGATAAGGTGAGTGTATATATACATACGTAAATATAAATATTGGATATATGAATTATATATTTTATTTTATAATCAATCTCAACTGAATGAATATATTCATAGTAAATACTATACGATTATAATATCATTGTTAACATTATTATATATATATACATATAGATGGATGCTAATTGTGCCCATTCTCATTCTTATACATTATTATAGTTTGAATATGTATTTTAATTTTATTAACAAAATTATATAGTATAGATCAATATAACATAAATAGAAGAGTTTTTTATAAATTATATGGGACATAAGTTTTTTTTCTACGTTCAGAGTCTTTTATTTCAAAGAACACAAATCCTCTATCATGTTGCACTAAGCTACACAATATTTTATAAGTCTGCCATGGATCTTGCATGCTAGGCAGATATACGTTTGACATTTATTGATTTCAACATAATTATTATCTTGACCGATTTGAAGATGGTACGTACTAGTATATGTTTTGATCTGATATTGATTGATCCAGATACCCCACCGACTTGCCATTAGATTCACTTATTGATGACCCTTGAATAGGTATGGGAGCCACAAGAGTTAATGAAATGGAGACTTCTGGGGTAGAGAAATAAATGACGAAAAGACCTTGTGAAACAATCGACAACCTACCGTAATAAGGAATTAAATAGTAGGGCGGTGACATATAGCAAAAAGGGGAGGTGAATATGATAGGGTGTGGAAAGTAAAAGGTGGATCGAGGTGGATATATCAGGGTCTAAAAAAGAATGAGAGGGGGATTGGTAGTTGCAGTGTTTATGCGGGCTACCATTTTCACTGAGTTTTTAAAAAAAAAAACCTGCACAGCCAACGGAGAGGGAACAATATCAATTGAGAAATCCCAACAAGACCAGAGATAGACATTTTGTTACATGGTCTGAAGAGAGTCCTTTGGTGCAGAGGACAGTATAAGTGCAAGTGCCAATATAAGGCAGGGAGGACGCTAGAAAAAGATTGTGTAACCTAGCCTTACACCTACCAATTGCATTTGCTCAAGTGTTTCTAAAAGCCTTTTCAACAAATCCATTTGGGGTGTACCCTGCAACCATTGTAATCCTTGAGATGATAGCTCTTTCAGGCACTCTTTCAAAAAGTTCTCGAGCCTTGTCTATGACTTCACATTTTTCATACATTCCCCATCTTTAATATTGATAAAAGCTTTTCCCATAAAATCCATTCAGTGCATATCCTGTATTTATGGAATTCCATGAGACGAATTTTCTTTGAGGGATTTTGTTAACCAGTTCACGTGCCTTGTCCACGCATCCACACTTTGCTGACATGCCTATCAGGGCAGTTGTGACTGCAGCATCTGAGAAGGGAACTTCCATTCTTTAGATGTCCATACTCCGTTACAACGTTCCCATTTTGGGCGCAGGCATGGCCATCTTCCCAGCATGACTCAATTTATGCAGAATCTTAAAGGTAAGCCACTTGACGTGTTTTCAATGAATTGTTTATGGACATATGTACGTGCCTAGATCACTTTGTTGCATTTTATTTCATTCTAATATAGCTCTATTATTATCTGGTAAACGATGGCATTTGTTCTGTGGTTTTATCTGTGGCTATTCAATATATATAATGTTGTTGTAATACCTAGCATTAGATCCTCTTTGTTTCTTCATTGTGCATATTCGAATCACTTTTGTTGTGTCTGATCTCATTTTAAAATATTCCACCTGTTATCTGTAAATGAAGCCATTGGTTCACTAGTTTTATCTACGGTTGAACTGAACTGCATTTGTCATACCTCTGCAAGCATGGTTTAAGCTATTTTGTTATATTTATCATTCCTTTATTTAAGAATGCCAATAAAATAAGGTAGTTGTACTAGTGGGAATTCATAGAAAGGAAATTAGGGCATTACATCGCCTGAGATATGAAGTTTGGTCAGTTTGAATACAGGGCATGGGATTATACTTTAGAGTTATGAAATCTTAAATTCCTATACATTGATAATGTTATCTTAAAGTATTCGGTGTATGACCTGATATTCAAATAATGGGAAATGAGTATATTCAATCCTTATATCCTGTCAAGAGATATTTTCTCTTTTAAATATCATTACAAGTGAAATCGATAATTCTATTTCTTTCTCACAGTCAATCCTCCATTAAATCATTCATTTTGTTTTTAAACATTCTAATGAATATATTAATACTACTTTCACTGGGCGTTATTACAGACTTCATGATTAGCTTTGACTTTTTTTTTTAGGAAAATGGCTATTCCTTATCAATCTGCTCTGCCTGTGCAATAGTTTGTTTTAGATACTGTAGTGAGCCCGAAGTAAAACATCGTCTCTTGACTTAAGAGGCCTTCGAACCGTTTCTTTAAAATAGCTCCAATGATGCGTTGGTGTTCCCATTTCACCTCTTACGGTAAGTAATGTCCTCTTTCCTTTACCTTCATCATATTGTATCACTCATATTACCTTCTTTAACTTGCATAAATTTGTAGAGCTAAAATCAAGACATGCTACACGTCAGCGTTGATGAGGCCTTCATGTTCCTTATAAATGAGTTTTTAAAAGTGAGTGGGATTTTAAATACATTTTTATTGTGCTGAAAGATGAGGAGGGGAATACATCCCCATACTTTTAAAAAGGAAGAGGTTCTAATAAATTAGAAAAAAGTGACCACCTTATTAAGGATAGAAATTAGAACTACTAGGCAATCTTTTTAAAAAAAGGATTCTCCTTTATTCATCCCTCTTTCCTTTTCTTTAAAGGAAAATAATACCATGTATACAAAAGAGTTAATATATATTTATGTGAATTTTCTATTCTTTAATATTTATTGTTTTTAAAAGAAATCTATTTTTTTGTTTAATATGTATATATATTAATTATCTCATTTCAGACAAGTAAACAATTAAAGATAAATAAACAAATAAGGAAACTAATAATCAAATAAATTTTTAACTATTCTATTCACTAAGAATGGAATTACAAGACAAAATGTTAAATGTGGTTTTCAACGTTACCATCAAGGTGGGTTAAAAAGGTAGGGTTATCAAGTTAAATAATGATCATAAATCAATCTTAAGGTCTTGTCTTAACTAAGTTAGTACATTATTATTTATTTATTTCTCCTAGCTAGTATGTGTGCACAACATTGTTTGAGGATGTAGGTGATGTGTACAATATAAGACCCTAGATGAGCATGGTTAAATTCATTAGTAATTTTCATAACTTTAATCAAAAATTTAAAAAAAAAAAGAAGAATTGTTGATTGTGTTTTTCTTTTTGTCAAGTTATCATAGCATAAATGTTAAACGTAGTAGACAATACTGAATTGAGGATATCAGAATAGTGACATTAAGAACTAGGAATTCATTGAGTCAACTTTGTATTTTTATTTATTTTTTTCTTCTAAATCTTGCAAGGTCTAAAATACATTTGTCTTGCGTATTAATTGACCAAACTTGAACCAAATGAGTAATTATTATTTCATTCAATTTGGGGTTATATCTATCCTATTGAATTTTTAGCTATTAAGTTATCGTTTCGGTAGAAGGTGAAGCGAATTCCAGTCAAGAAAGGCATAATTAACATTGTTACTCAACTATCTTGATAAGTTGTTATGTGTCACTAGTTCAAGACTATAATTAAGTGTATGATTTCAATTTAAATTGTGAACTCAGATGAATTGGAAATGCCATTACCATTGTTATACGAGTCTATTAATTATTTGTTAAATATTATCAATAGTAGCACTTTTTAAGCCATTGGCTAGTTGAGTACATAGGTGGGTTATGAGATTGTTTGGATAGAAAATAAAAGAGGAAATGGTGGTTAATTGACCGAAAACTATCGTGATAGTTGGTACCAAGTATCATTATCTTTTTAGTGAGAAAATTATGCTAAGGGGATATGCCCTATTGTTCTTCATAATATAACCATTTAAATTATTTGTGTAATATTAAAAATAATAGCGCTTTTAAAGTCATTAATTAGGTGATTAGATAGACAAACTAAGAGAAGATGTGGATTGGAATCATGTGGATCCATTTTGCAAATCAAGTGTGGATTTTTTGACAATAATGGGGTTATGGTGGTATTCTCATCATCTTGTCATTCTAAGTAATTTCTTCCTATCGTGCGAAGGATCCCCAAATTTGAACCATTATAGTCCATAGCATGTATTAATCGAATGGTTGGTAAACTAGAGGTGAATTAAACCTTGAGGGTGTATGTTATTGTAAAACCATCCTTGTAACTTAGTGATTTTGTTCATTTTTATCCAACCATGTGGGAGATGGTTGAAGTCCAGTTGTCGAACTATGGTTCCTCTACGAATTATATACATAGACAAGGCCATCAGAGATGAGCCCCCAAGGAATTAGGTCTGGCCCCTAGGCTTGTTCTGTCACTATTACTATTGATATATATATTGTATTTGCATATCTTGTGACTTGAATTAAGTTTGTGATTATTGATTTGTTAGTAGGACTAATCAAGCCTACCTTAGTGATGTGGATTCCATATCTCCATTTGAAACTTAACCTTGATTTCCTTAACAATTATGTAGATGGGTGAGTCCTTATAATTTATTCCAGTCAAATGTTTGTTATGCTTTCATGAAGTGTGTGTATAGGAATTTGTCTTTGGGAATTATGCTAGTGTTTACAGTCAAAATTTGAAATTTGTGTTTTCCTTTAATTGTATTTTTAGTGTAAAATTT
>VDFB02231464.1:0-19646 GCA_007258455.2 Sequoia sempervirens
ACCAGTGTCATCGTCAATCACTACGAATATCAGTAAATATCTCATATTGTGAAGATGAGATATTCTCTGATATTCAGCATCTGGATTATCTTGGCTTATGAGCACTGTCACAATTGCATTATATGACACTTCCATTGACCCTAGAGGTGTTATCCTTGTGGCAGAAGCCAACGAACATGTGAGTATCAATCCATAAAATCCTAGACTTTTGGAAACAGAAACTGTCTCAATTAATTTGGATGCTGAAGGAGAAAAAGTAATATGGTGGAACGAAATCAACAATGCAGATATGTAATCTGTAAGTCAATATATTGTAACGACAGTGTGCATCACTAAGATAACTGGCTGCAACATATCAAAAAGCATTTTACAGAACCCTTGAAAAATTAACATAGAAGCACAGGACAACCACCTGCAACAAATATAGATGCATTTGAATTATCCACTTTAATGACAACTAGAATATTGCTTATGTGACTCTTAAATTTGCACAAAATACCATTAGCTAGTGGGAATTCCATAGTCACTACTTTGAAGAGTTCCATAATTCCATCACGGCATGAGATGAACTCAAGAACATCCTCTGAAATGAATTATATTGTATCAGTTATTACCATGACTTAAACATAGAGTGATAGCAGTTTCTGATTTAGAAGTTATTTCTATAGCAATTGATTTCAATATTGTTTGTTTGCTATATGCCACAGAGATGATTTCAAATTGAATGCCTGAATTGAGAGTACAATGAAACAGATTTTGCACATCCGAGAAGGGGCATTGCATTTTGTGATGACAGAAGTGAGAGCGGAACCAGCCATGTTCATTTTGAAGATTTCCTTATGGTTTCCCTCCTATAAGCATTGTGAAGAAGTTGACGTTTGTTAAGGGTTTTACTTGGGTGGCTTTGAAGTTCTGACCAAACCATAAATTATGGCTTCAATTACTAGAAGCGATGGCAGCCCTCTGGAAGCAACATACGAAGTCCTGGATGGAGGAGGAAAATCCGAAAAGGTGAATCCAGTTTATTTTTGTTGCTAGTATAACAGTGATCTGTGGCTTCATCACTTTGATGGATGGATGCATAGCATTTCATCCATTCTATAAAGAACAGATATAATACAAGATGAACACAATCATGGGATAAATTTTATCATGATTCAGTCCAGACAAAGGAAACCCTGTATGTCTTATCTAGAGAGGAAAAAAATAAGAATCAATTACTCAACTTTCTTCTGCTAACAAAATTGTGACAAAAGTTGATAAATTCAAAGCAGTTCACTGTTATCCAGTACTTACATACCTCACTAGCCGCACCACTTCCAGGATAAAAATGCCCCCCTTCATGTCTATGTAAGGAGATATAGAGGACCTGAAAATAATAATAATTGATGAGGGTCCAAAGTTTCCTTGATTGCTGTGGTAATTAAAACCCATGAAGCTGCACAACACTTACAGATTTATCGGAATCAAAAATCTCTTGTGTACCATTTCCATGGTGTACATCCTGCACACAAAATCAAAAATGAGGAATTTAGATATACTTTCATGACTATTATCTGTATAATACCAAAACGTCAATGATACTATAAATCCCACTGACTTGGTTCAACCACAAAAATTAGTCAAAATTAAATAAGCAGCACTCAATTTAAAAAAATGCCTGCAATTCAGATAAATGTCTAGGAGGAATCAATGTATGTATCAAATAGAGAAAAAGACACACTTCATTACCCAGTCAACAATCAAAACCTTCTTTGCTCCTGCAGCATGGGAAGCCATAACAGCAACTGCTGCATTGTTGTGAAGACAGAATCCCATAGAATCTTTTACCCCTGCATGATGACCAGGAGGTCTTACCTGCTTTCAGTGAAGTGAACCAAAAAGTAGCTATATCATCAATTCCCCACAACTTAAATCGCTTTGCCATAGATCTGGGAATGTGAACTACAGACATTGAGATTTGTTAACAAGAAAAATTGTAACACAAATGCTGAGAGTATACAACAAAGAATAGACATGAAATGAAAATAGAAATCCCACATACAAGAGCAAACCCATTCTGAGCTTGGCCTGTCAAAATTGTTGTTGCAAGGTCAGCACATATACCAGCTGCAAGTCTTGCTGCAAGAGCTGAATGTCTATTTGCATATGTATCTGGAGTGAAGTAACTGTGAGACAAAAAAGAATCATGTAACTCAATAAAGTTCCAAACATGATCCTTACGTTTCTGGAAATGCTGCATACGACTTTCCTTCCGCTAACTGGCTGTACTATAAGGGGCATATCTATGCCGTTAAATTCACCCATCATCCTTTTTCCTAAACACTTGTTAAAGGATGTGTAAAAATAAAAAAATCATAAAACTGCAAAAGGTAATTAACATGGAATCCATCAGAAGTGACAGGACACATTCACAGTGAACTTTTAGAATCTCAACCCTGATTCTTTTTTTATTTTGCTCACTCATGATCCTTTTTGCTGAACGCTTTTAGAAGGATACATAAAAACAACAAGAACCATAAAAATGCAAAAGTTAGCTAACTTGGAATCCAACATAAGTGACAGAATACATTCACAGTGAGCTTTCAAAATCTGAACTCTGATATTCTTTCTATTTTGCTGAACTCATAAACTTTGGCAGATTAAAATCTATCATGTCCTTCTATGGCCAGATATTAAACATTCAATGTTGAAAAAGTCAAAAAAAAAAAAAAAAACAGTACAACTCAAATCCATGTAGAAAGAAAGGCAAAACAATAACAAAAAATAATAATCTCCCTTTTTCAAAGATTGAGATTTTATGACCAGTGTTTTTTGAATGGAAGGTTTAAAGTATAGTTTACATACTCGGAATCGGAGAGTACTCGGCAAGCCCAAAAATTTTGACTCGGGAAAAACTCGGCAAATACTCGACAAATACTCGGCAAATACTCGGCAAATGTGTGTGGATATTTATGTATGTGTATACTCAGGACTGCTCTGTGCACACATACATATCTATAAACATACACAGAATGCCAAGTTTGCATGCATATACACACATAGACATATTTATACACACACAAACATGCCAAGTTTGTGGATTTTTTGCAAGCCACTGGCGATTACTCGATAATTTGACAGGAGAAAATCCATCTACATACTACCCGCGAGTAAAAGCAGAGATTACTCGGCATGCAAATTTTTTGGAGATTACTCGGCTACTCGGAGAGTAATCGGAGAGTATGTAAACTACTTTAAACTATTGACACAGCTTTTATATAATGAATGAAAATACTAAATAGGAAAAAATTAGATACTAAAAGTTAAAGCCCTTCACAAACTACACTAGATAAATTTCCACCACACAAAAACAGCCACAATAAAATCCTGCAAAAGTTATAGTTTTGTCTTATGCTGATTACAATACATTTTTGTAATATTCTTTCCAAAACTGAAGTATAATTTTCAATAAAATTCCATCAATGTTTCCATTTGTAAAAAAATCAATCTAGGTATGTTCAATTCTTTGTTGTCCACTAGATGGACACCTCTATCTCTTATGGTCATTCACATGTCCATATTACTAGGCTTTGCATGCAACTTGTTTGCATCATTTTTAGACTTGTGCCCATTACTTCCAGCACAAATCATAATACCCTTTCTCCTGCAACCCCAAGAACAAATGAAGATTGATTTGACAATATTTGGAAGGGTTATGAGCTAGGTCTTTTTTCTCAATTTTCCTCTCCATGCCAGTCGTGGTTTTCTCTTCACTAGTATTAGTTTTGAAATTTGAGCCATCACTGGCTTCTTTCACCAACTGGCCATTAAGGCTCTTGAGCACAACTAAACCATTCTCTAGAACTTATTGTAAAAGCTATAAGCCTAGCCAAAGAACATTGGACTTCACCAATTTGATCTCTCTTCTGCCACTAAAATTCCCCTCTTAAAATTTTGATGCCTTAAATGATCATCATACAAATCTTTTCCATCTTCTCTAGACTACCTCTATTTCCTATTGTGAATTTAGACGCTTCTTCTCAAATTTAGTCATCGGATTTTACTTACCTCTGAGTCTACTGTCAACTACAATGGGCAAAATTAGAACTAGGAAACATCAACAGAAGACAAAAATGGAAAGAAATCTAGCGTCAGCTAAAATACAAGAATGTTACAAGACATTACAATTTGAGCATTAATAAACACTAAATATTATTTCAATACTCTCCCTTAATGCTCAATCTATCAACTACACCAAGATGCCCCCTAAATTTTACAAACTTATCTGGATTGGGAGACTTGGTGAGAATATTAGTAGCCCGATCCTCAGTCGAAACATACTGCAGTACAACTAATCCATCTTCAACAAGCTGGCGGATGAAATGACAATGAAGTTCAACATGCTTTGTCCTTTCATGGAAGACTGGATTCTTCGCGAGTTTCAGCACCCCTTGATTGTCATAGTACAAGGGGGAAGGCCCTGCTTAAGTCATTTGCATGTCTGAAAGCACCCTTCGAAGCCAAACCGCCTCACAAGTTGTTTTAACAATTCCCTGATATTCAACTTCAATTGAGGAAAGAGCCACTACTTCCTACTTCTTGTTGGTCCATGTAACTGCACCTGTACCCAAACTAAATACATACCATGAAGTAGACTTTCTATCATCCACAAAACCTGCCCAATCTAAGTCTGTATAGCCAATCAACTTAGGATCTTTGTTCCTTCCATACAATATGCCAAAGTCGGAAGTGCCTTTCACATATCGTAGCACACGCTTCACTACAACCCAATGTTCTGCTTTAGGGGTTGTCATGAAGCAAGAGATGTAGCTCACTGTGAAACTCAGATCAAGTCTAGTAGTAGGGAGATAAATGAGGCTGCCTACTAATTGGCTGAATGTGGATTCATTTTCCATAGGCGAATCTAATTTTGCTAATAGTTTGAGCCTTTTCTCCATAGGTGTTGATGCAAGTTTGCAGTCACTCATCCTAAACTTGTCAAGCAAATTACGAGCATACTTAGATTGAGAAATGAAGACGTTATCAACTGTCTGCCAAACCTCAACACTAGGACAATAATGAAGAAGTCCCAAATCTGTCATGTCAAATGATTGACTGAGATTGTGTTTTATCTCCACAATCAAATGTTCTGAGCTGCCAGTAATGATAAGGTCATCAACATAGACAACCAGTACGAGAATATCATCACTAGAACGTTTGACATATAAATTTGAATCAGAAGGGCTCCTCTAAAAACCATGATCGGTAAGGTACTTATCAATTTTGATGTACCAAAGTGCTTTCACAAATCTGCAAACTTGATGTTCTTTACTAGGAACCTTGAAACCTGGAGGCCGTGTCATATAGACTTGTTCTTGGAGATCACCATTGAGAAACGCACTCTTGACATCCATTTGATGGACTTTCCAACCAAATTGGGTTGTTGTAGCGAGGACAAGCCGAATAGTACTCATTTTGGCAATAGGAGCAAAAGTCTCCTCATAATCAATGCCCTCTGTCTGTGAGAACCAATTTGCTACTAATCAAGCCTTATACTTGTCAAGGGTTCTGTCAGCCTTGTACTTAACTTTATACACCCATTTACAACCAATGGGCTTCTTCCCAGGTGGAAGATTAGAAAGGACCCAACTGTTATTCTTCAAAAGGCTATGATGTTCAGCTTCCATAGCCTATTCCCACTCAGGTATGCCTTTAGCCTCGGAATAGGATTGAGGCTCAAAGATGCTATGCAAATTGGCCATGAGAGCAAAATTGACAATGTTTTGCTACTTGCTCTTTTTCTGAGGCAGTTCTACCCTCGATCAATTCATCATCATGATCACTGATGGTTTTAGCATACCATTTAGGTCGAAGAGTAGAGGTACCAATATTTGAAACATGAGGAATAAAATCACCAAGTGTGGCTAGTACATAATTAGCTAGATAAGGATCTAGATTGTCCTGAGGAGGGGCGGGTGGTGGAACATCTGCTAAGGTGGCTGCTCAACTATAGCATCCCTCCCATCAAGTGCACTCAACGGAAGACAAACACCCAATTTAGAAGCATTCAAAGGTTGTTCCTTAGGATTCACAGAAGTAGAAGATTGAAAGAAAGGCCCAGTAGTTTCATCAACCACAACATCACAACAAAAAATGTGATGATCTATATCTACATCAATCAGCCTATATGCTTTATGATTTTCACTATAACCAGTGAACATGAGTTTTTGGCTTTTGGAATCCAACTTAGTGCACTTGGCATCTAGAATCCAAACATGAGCAATAGAGCCAAAAACTTTCAAGTGGCTGATTTTAGGCTTGTGTCCAAACCAAGCTTCTTCAAGAGTCATCTTCTTAACCACATGAGTAGGATACTGGTTCAAAAGATAGATTGCAGTATAAACTGCTTCAGCCCAGTATTTCTTAGGAACATGTCTATGCTCCAACATAGAACAAGCCATTTCAATAATGGTGCAGTTTCTACGTTCAACGACACCATTCTGTTGTAGGGTGTATGGTGTCGTGAGTTGGTGCTTAATGCCATGTGCAACACAAAATGTGGAGAAATCAAAAGAACAAAATTCCCCCCCATTATCAGACCTAAGAGTAACTATTGGAGAACTAGACTCTTTTTCAACTAAGGCCTTATACTGCTGAAATATACCAAACACATCTGATTTGTTTTTCAAAATAAAAACCCACATTTTTCTACTGAAATCATCAACAAATAATAAAAAATACCTGCAACCAATAACTAAAAGAGTATTCAATTGACCACATAAATAAGTGTGAACCAACTGCAATACCTTGGAAGCTCGCCATGAATCACCATCTGAGAATGGAGTCCAGTGCTACTTTCCAACCTGACAAGCCTCGCATATTCCATGATTCTGAGTCTGAATTGTAAGGAGGCCACCAACCAAATCATCACGAGCTAACTAAGAAAGATACTGCATGTTCAAGTGCCCATAGCGTTGATGCCACAGGCTGCTGATTGAAGTACTCCTGGCTGCCATAGCATGCTCTTGAGAATCACCACAACCAATAAGTCTATAATGACCATGATCCTCAAGGCCCTGAACAACTGTGGTGTGTGCTGCTCCGTCAACAATGTTGCAAGTGTGCTTGCTGAAAATGATATCCAATTGAGGAGAGTGTGTCATAATCTCACTGACAAAAAGAAGGTTCAACTCCATGCCAAGTACGAAGTATACATCGAGAAATATTAAATTTCTTCCTCCAGAGTGAATTTGTATGTTGCCCTTGCTGACAACAATATACTCCTCGCCACCTCCAAATATGATTGAATCTTTGAAAGGCGTGTACTCAATGAACCAATTCCGACGATGAGTGAAATGACGAGAAGCACCTAAATCAATGTACCAAGTAGAGGATTTCACAACATTTGTTGGACTCTTGGCCATGAAGGAATAGAACGCAAACTCCTTCTGCTTAGTGTGCTTTGCAACATTAGCTTTAGGCTTAGACTCTCCTTGCTTGTTCTGTTCAAACACCAAGCATTTCCGGCAATCCTTCTTCATGTGACCATACTTATGACAATAGTTGCACTGAACATTCTTCTTTTTGGAAGAATCTGAAGACTGCACTTGATTGGTCTACTGAGAGGGCTGATTTTTGCCCTTATTCTTTTGAACGGTCTTGGCAGGAAATACCTACTTAGTGGAGGATGAACTAGCACCGCTACTGAACTATTGTTTCCAGCGATCCTGCTGCATAAGTATTGTGCAAAGATCTAAAAACTTCAAATCAACATTAGCTAAAGTAATGTTGAGAGTCTCGATAAAATGCTCGTAAGATTGTGGTTGACTTTTCAAAGTGATGACTACCATATCTTCTTCCTCCATTTTCCGACCAATCGCCTCAAGATGATCACGGATGTCCTTGATCTTGGTCAAGTGCACCTGCAAAGATGTCTTCTCATCCATCATGATAGAAAACAACATGTTCTTCAGGAAGAACGTAGAGCTTTTGTCGGAAATTTCATGAATATCCTTTAGATGATCCCAAATTTCTTTTGCTAATTTACCAAATGAAACCTGAGGCAGCTGATCATCGGTGATAGACAATTTAATGAGCATAACTGCTTCACAATTTTGTCATCAAACTTTTCTTGATCTTTATCTCCCAATGCAGGTCATATCTTTTTACCCAAAATAATCTAGTCAAGGCAGCAATATTCGAAGATTGTCATCATTTGCTGCTTCCAGGTGTTGTAGTTGCGACCATTGAATTTTTGACTACCCTCAAGCATGATATGAGACAAAGAGGCCATTTGCACAGAATCCAACAAATAAGAGGCATGAAACCCCACAAATGTAGAAATTTGTTGGAAAATGAAGGCACAAATCTTGAGGACAAAATAATCGATTAGAAGAAATAATCACTTCAAACAGTGAGTCTTGGAAAGACACAAATCCAACATCTAGCAGAGAATAGGACAAAATGCTCAAATATCCACATCAAAGACTTTTAGCAGATAAAGAGACGTTAATTTCAGAAGAAAAGAAAAAACACGAGCTGCAATAAGGACAAAACGCTACTAGGAGGTAGATGACGGACTTCAAAAAATATCTCCAAACTGGAAGGAGATAGCCGCTAAAAACAAATCTCTCACAAACTGGAATAGGTCACCCAGAACGCCGATTGTTTGAGAAATCGGCCCAGGAAAAAAAAAACAAAACAAAAAACAAAAAACTTGTCTTAAAAAAGACGACCACCCACAAACGCATATCTAAGAGCAGAAAGAAAAACGTGTGCACAAAAGAGGTTGCAAAAACCGTGTTCAAAAATACGCTGAAAAACGCGATTTTTAAAAATCACTCCAAAAATCATGTCAAGAAGTCAAACGTGGGTAGGGAGAGAAGTAAAACCGACGCCAAAAAATGTTACCCACAAGCTGGAAATCAGACTCCTGCTAAACAAAACCTTCACGCATCGATCGTACAGGAAGAAAACACGTCTTCAAAAAGGAAAATGGCATTGGAAGACCACGATTTTTTCAAACGCCTAGACAAATGACGAAAACACGACTAGGAAAAATAACAGAAACAGTCGCGCTTGCATGAGAATAAAGTCGTGATTTTACAAAGAACAAAACAGACTACGCCGAGAAGATTTTTGAATTCACTCAGATGAAAAAGCGCATTCAGATGGAAGCCAACGCCCAAAAAAACACAAAATCGAAAAGCAAAGGAAAAAATTCCCGCTCTGATACCATGAAACAGAGCAAAATCAATGAGATTTCAAATAATCGATATTATTAACATGAAGCGAATGCTTCATAAATAAAATACATAAGAGAGGTTTCCCAAATCAGCATTACGCTAATGGGAACATCAACGGAAGACAAAAAATGGAAAGAAATCTAACGTAAGCTAAAATACAAGAATGTTACAAGACGTTACAATTTGAGCATTAATAAACACTAAATATCATTTTAATAGGAATCTCATCAGCACCATGGCTTCTTGTTCATACATTAACTGGAACTGAGCATGTCATATTCACACCTTGTACATGGTTCTATATAACCATAGAATTGCAGGTAAACTTTCTTCCCAACTATTTCCTTCTAAGTCACATGACTTAATGATCACCGTAACAAATGTCTTATTGGTCATCTTTGCACAACCATTCAGTCCAAAATTGTAGAGAACTAGATAGGGTGAGAAAATTTTAAGACTCCTTAATTAGATGTTGGATGATCTCACTGACAAAGAGCTTTACCTTGTCACTCATGTGCAGAGATATCCCAAACCTTGTAATTATTTGCTACTACAGAAACTTGGTCATGCTGACTGTTGAGTTACCCATCACTGCTCATGCTTCAGCTCATATTCTCATTTGTTGTGTCGCTATAATGATGTATCTACACCATCATAACTGATTAGGCTTCTTAAATGGACCAATCTTAAAGATATCTCATATTTGCATCAGTTATAGGGGCATGTTACCATGCTTCAAGGGATTGCCAATTCTCTAACAGGAATTACTCACTACAATCCATTTTTTGCAACAAGAAAATAGAGTAGCCACCAAAAACCTTAACAGAGAACTTTTCTTGTCACTGCATCTGAGTCATGTGTCCTCTGAATCCTTTCTTTTTGGAAGCTGCTTTCTTCAGAATTACTATGTAGAAAATCTCAGTCGGCAGCATTTGTTGTTACACATTGAGGATGCTTAATTTTTGGCTATGCAGTTGTCCTCATCTGTCTCCAGGTTATGCTTTATGCATTTTCCTTCGCTATCATATGTGATTGAAGACTGCATATTTAGTTTGTTGCTTTATGGTTCTATCTGTAGTTGTTGGTATGTCCAAAGTGAGTGGGATCTACACTCTTTATAATTAAAATAAATTATGATTCAGTATTTTAGTTATCTAAGGAAAGGCAAAATATGTTTTCAGCCTATAGGCGATGATATCAATTCATTTTTATAGCACAGATACAGTCAAATATAAGAAGCAAAAATAAGTTAATGTGACACAAAATATTAAGGGTGGAAAAAGTTTTCTCATAAATCATAATGGATAAAAACAAACAATATGGAGAATCCGACCCGACTATCTTGTTAAGATAGTCAATGGTAAACATGTTAAAAATTATACCATAAACACATTAAAGCTTCCTGCAAATGATGAAAATCTTAATTTTTTTATCCAAGCATGAACTTCTATCATAAGCCTCAAACACAGAATCCAGATGGCACTTTTGAAAAAAAAAAAAAAAGCCTCTTATTACATTACTTCTCAAGATCATATATTAGAAGGTAAATTAATTTGCAAAGCAACTTCCTCATAGACCTCTTCTCCAAATATGAAGAAAAAATGCCAATATATTGATATTAGCAATAACCTAAAGTGAGGCATCATATTCCATAAATAAAATTACAATAGTTCATTTTAATTTTGGAATATTTTGGTTAGGTTATTTATAAAGGTGGCATATACCTTGAGACACTGCAGCTTGTTAACTCAACAGCATCAACATGCTCCGAAGTATGGACCTGCAGGCAAACGTATAAAGATAACCCATTATTTTGGTATAGATAGGGTTGGCAAACAACGCATGGACATTATCTAAAACCTTTGCATTTCTGTAACTTCATCCGCAGCACCCATAGCCATGCCTATACATTGACCTTCATTAAATACTGTGTTTTCCCAATTAAGTGGATGGATTTGTCTCTATACACTGCTATTAGCAGTGTTTCAGACTCTTAATTGCAACATTTTTGTGTAGAGGTAATAAAGGAAAAACCTCAAAACTATCAAATAAAGCAATTACTTTGTCTTGCTGATATGTTGTTATTTCATGCCGCAGCATTGTTTTCTCAGCTGCACAAATAAATTGACTACATACAATAAAAATAAAGATCAGCTTTGCAAATTTGTAGTTATATTTGAATAGCTGCAGGTGTTCATACATATATGCAATTTAAGCATTGCCATATGTTTAGATTTGTGCAACTGGGCAAGGTTATATATTTAAATGCATGCAGATGAGTATTAACTGAATTTCATCATTTTACTAAGCGTACAGTTGCATAAGACTGAATGGTTGAACAGTATGGATCTGCAGTCCACCATATACAGGTAATCCATTATTTCAGTACAGATTGGGTTGATAAACAATGCATAGACATAATCTAAAAACTTTGCAGTTCTTTAAATCTAAGTACAGCACCCATAGCCAAGCCTAAACACTGACCTTCATTAAACATTGTATTTTCCCAATAGAGAGGATGGCTTTGCCTCTATACAACCTTATTGGCAATGTTTCAGACCCATAAGTGCAACATTTTTTCTACAAAATTGTTTACATAGCTACATACATAAATTTACTACATAATATTAGAAAAAGGTTAGCTATGCACATTTATAGTTATATTTGAATAGCTGCGGGTGTTTGGAGATGTGTACAATTAAGCATTGCAATATGTTTAGATTTGTGCAACTGGGTCTGGTTATATATGTAAATGCATGCAGATGAGTGTCAACTGAATTCCCTCAATTTAATAAGTGTATGGCTGCAAAGACCGAATAATTGAACAGTTTTTTGTGTAAAATAAACTTACCATTGCCAGCTCTTGACATGTAGCCTCTCTTGCAGGTATAAGAAAGCATTTTCCAGGAAACAATCCTGTTTGAATAGAACATTATCAATGAACATTAATTAGGTTTCACAGTCCATGAGATAGTGTAGAAAGCTTTGGAGAAAAAATTAGAAGCATAGTATTTTCCAGAAGCTTCCTACACTAGAACATTACCATTAAGATCACTGTAAAAATGGAATCCCTTGAAATTATCCAACAAATTGAAACTGTAAGCTTCAGGGAGTGTGTGAATGGCATGCCAGGAAACACAACCTTTGAAGCTACTTCTCAAAATATATGGTGAACATATAAATGCCTGATTGAGAAAACTTGAGTTTAATCACTATCATACAGCAAAAATGGCATGCCACGAAAATGATGAAAAAATCAAAGTTACAGTACTAAAGCTTCTTTCAGTCATGTCTGTTGACAAATTAAGAATGCATGTGTTCAGAGAATAGAATATAGATTACAGAGGAATATTATAGAATAAATAGAGTATAATTTTGTGGAAACTATTCTGCAGAACATTCTATTCTTGTGAATTTAAGGTAAAGGTCTTCTTATAAATATTAATAGTCACGATGCTTGAATGCAGCCACTTGCTTTTAGTTAATTGAAACATATTAACTATTAGGGGTTACTGCACATAGATTGTAGAAGAAATAGAGTATCATATTGTGGAAATTATTCTGTGAAACATTCTATTCCTTTCAATTTAAGGTTAAGGTCTTATAAATGTTAATAGTCATGATGCTTGAATGCAGACACTCGCTTTTAGTTAATTGCAATATATTTAACATTATGGCTTATTACCTTACCTTCAAAAAAATGGTCAGCTTGACCAGTATTGCTGGAATATTTTGTCATTGATGTCAAGTTTGAGCTGCTTGCTTGTGCTCTTGAGCTGCTTGAGATCTCTACTTGCCTGGTTGAGGTGTCTACTTGTCTGGTTGAGCAGCTTGAGCTCCTTGGTCGCCTACTTGACCTGCCTGGGTGCCTGTTTGAGCTACCTAGCTGTATGCTTCAGTTGGATATGTGTCTACTTGAGCTTTTTGTAAGCTTACTTGTCATTTTGTCAGCTATTGAAAAGTCAGACTTTATTTTTTAGAATGGATTATCTTTGGAGGCTTATGTTTATGCATTGGCACGATTTCCTCTTAAATGTGATGGTTCAATGAATATTAAAGGGGACTGCTTCAGGCATATCATATATTGTATCGGTTTCAGGAATATAGTGTGGGCAGCCTGTGTTGGCAGGTGATTATTTTTGGTCCTGACACATTGAGGGATGTGTCGAATTTTTCAAAGGAGACGTGAATCATGTTTTCAATTAACAAGTGGCGGCTTGTGCCTTCATATTTTTTTAGCATGAGGCATTAAACATCAACTCTTTGATTTGTATGGTGGTGGACGACTTATCCTGGCAGCTCAGATGTAACCTATTTGAATATTTTATGAAGCGACTCTATTATGATGCCTACATTATTTCTGGTACGGGTTCAAGAGATATTCTATTTTAATAGTGCTGTGTATCATTAATTTCTCAGCTGCAGCTTCCTTTACTTCACCTGCAGAATCGTTGAACACATTTCTTTTGGCGGGCTGAGTGAATGTTTGTTGTCTAAAAAATTCAAGGGAATGTATGTTGTGTGTGTTGCCGTCGGGTTCAGTGAAATTGTTTTGGCTTTCTTCTATTGCATACTCTTAATGAGTAGTCATGCGCTATGTTGTAAATGAATGGTATTCATGCGTTCTCGGTCGTGTGTGATGTGGATGCATTTCTTTGTCTATATTTTCTCAGGCTGTGTTAGTAAAAAGAAAAGGAGACGATTTTTATTAGAAGAGACTATTTTTGCTGCTGTGGAAGCAAGACGTGATTTTTGGTGCTAAGTATGAGTTGAATTCAATGCATTGGATACATTTTTTTCTGGCGGCTGTATTGAATCTTCTAATTTTTGCACCGGATTCCAGAAGTCTAAAAATAAGGTGCATATCCAGATGACGGTTTCTGAAGAAACCATTCTTGGCTCGGGCTGCAGTTTTGATATGAATTTAATTTCTGACGGCTACGGGTGATATAAGACGGCTATTCTAAATTCTGACGAGTTCTGAGAAAAAAAAAATTGATATCATTAAAGATATTTTTCTTGCTGAGGCGGCTAAATTAAAGAGATGGATTCTTTTCTGAAAGGCATCACATTTTTCTTGGCCGAAATACAGTTTCTATTTCTTTTCCTAAATGTTTGCTGAGTTGTGCTGAGAGGGCAGCTATTTTATGATTATCTATTGCAGTATCCAATGTTTATCTGACATCGTTTTTTGAGGGCAGCTAATTTTATTCACCTAGATTTTTGCTTTCATAAGTTTTTAAGTTACTTGGGTGAACAGCAGTTGAGCCTTTTTGATAATTATTCAATATAGTGAAATGCTATGTGATGAAAAAGTAGAGGCATTTTTTCAAAAAGTTTAAAAAATCGTCAATCCTTCAGACTAACAATGTGTTGAAATCTGTATTTGCCTTTTGTGATTTGAATTGAATGAAGAGATGCAGCTTGCTATTCATGTTGAGCAGATCAGAGATTGGTGAATGTTCTTTCTGAGTTCAGCTTGTGAAGATTTTTGAGTATATTGGAGTTCTGATAAGTGATGTGTATTTGTGTTGTGAATCAGAAATTGATTTGGACAGCATGTATGTGAATGTGAGCCTCACAGTTCATGTGAAGGCAGTGCTTGAAATCAGTGTTTTGCAAATTTGTATTCAAAGTCTGGAGTTGGTGCTTCGGTGTTTTCGGAGTTGGTGCTTTGAAGGAGAGTTGGTGCTTTGGTGCTCACCAAATGTAATCAGGGTTGGTGCCCTTTGGAGATAAATAAAAGCAATATTTTGCCGCAGTTTTATACCCAAAAGGGTTTTCCACATAATCCTGGTGTTTATCTTGTATATGGTGTTTTATGTTGCTGGTTTATGATCTTGTTGATCAATGGTAGCTTAGGTCAGATATAAACGATGATTGCTATAAGCATCATCATCGTTTATATAAGATCAATTATTCTTCATGCTTAATATTTCTAGAAATAAGTAAAATCGAATTTTATAAAGCTTGTATAAAATCGAATTTAAATAATAAATGATGTTCAAAATTCGCATTGGTTAATTTTGGAATTCATATAATATATCCGCCATGTGTGAGGGTGTATATATGCTAAGTTTGTTTAAACCGAATGATTATTGGTTGTAAGAGAAACCCGCGCGCCCAAAGGGACACGTCCCTTGAGCGGACGTGTCTCCACGTGTGGAGACACGTCCTCTCAAGAGACGCATCCCTTGGAGGCGGGTCTCCTTACATACAAAAGGTGATTCCACTCTTGATATGCAAACATCGAAATTATTAATGTTTTGCAATCAGCACATTCAGTATAAATAAAATCTGGAAATCGAAAATCTGACTTAGAATTTTAGTAGAATTCTTACAATTAGAATCTCTTTAGAACCCTTAGTCTCTCAATTTGATAGAAGATTTGATTACATTTACATGGTATCAGAGCCACGTTGTGTGAATCCAAATCAAATCTAGATATCAGATTGCTCTAGAAAATTCGCATTTAAAAAAATAAAAAATAAAAAATCGAATTCACATCACAGTCTTCATAATGTCATGTGTGATCAGATTTGAAGATCGTCTTGCAGGAGCAGATAACTTCACATCATGGAAATTTAGAATCATGATGATCCTTAAAGAGAATAAATTAGACTCACTTGTGAGAGAAAATAAAAAAGAACCAGAGGCTGATTCTGAGAAAACTCAATGGATTGAAAACAATGAAAAAGCCATGAAAATCTTAGTAGATGCAGTTAGGGATCATATAGTGCCCATCCTAGCAAAACATGAAACTGCATATCATATGTTCAAATCTCTTGAGAGTACCTATGAGATCAACAACACCAGTAGGACTCTTGCATTAAAGAGGCAAATCAACAATGCTCAAATAAACAAAGGAGAGTCCATTAATGCATACTTCATGAGGATCGTTGAACTAAGGGATCAATTATCCACAATTGGATATCAGATTGATAGCAAAGGGTTAACTCTAATTGCACTAGGAGGCCTACCAAACTCATGGGAGTCATTTGTTCAAGGAATATGTGCAAGATCTAAACTCCCTAAATTTGACAGGCTAAGAACTGACTGCCTTCAAGAAGAAACAAGACTCTCCTCAAAAGAAAACAAACAGAAAAACATAGATGAAGACATTCATGTACTCAACACATCGTCTAATAAAAGGAATAAGAAAAACTCCTACAAGAAAGGATCTTTTAAAAGAAAGAGAAATTCCAATGGGAAGGGATCTTCTAAAAAGAAAGACATCTCTCAAGTGCAATGCTTTAGATGTGATCAATATGGCCACTATGCAATGAAGTGCCCTGACAGATCAAAGCAACAAGCATCTTTTGCCAAAGTAGGAAAGACAAATTCAGATCATGAATCTGAGAACTTTGTGTTCTATTCAGCCTTATCTAGTCAAGTATCTAACAATATCAACAACTGGGTGATTGATAGTGGTTCTTCGAGGCACATCACAGGGTTTAGAGAACACTTAGACACTATGACTGAAGAGTCTGATGAAGATGTAACAATTGGGGATGACTCTACACATCAAGTAAAAGGGGTTGGAACTTGTTCCATCACATTGAAATCTGGTCTCTCCCTTCAACTCACTGGAGTCTTATTTGTACCTGGAATAAAGAGGAATCTAATATCCATCTCTGCCCTTGAAGACAATGGATATAGGGTTACATTTATGGATGGAAAAGTTCTAGCATGGCCTAAAAACTCAACTATCAAGAAAGCCCAAACCATAGGTGTAAGACAAGGGTACCTTTACAAACTTTGCACTGAAGTTAAACAAGCCCTTACCCTTGACACCTTTGAGTCAAATGAGATTTGGCATAGAAGATTAGGACACCTTCATTTCGTGCCCTACCTTCTTTGGAAAAACTTGTAACAGGCTTACCTAAGTTAAAACCATCTCATGAAGGAACTTGTAAAAGTTGTGCCTTAGGAAAGATTACAAAGGGGTCCTTTCCCATTAGTTTGAGAAAAACCCTAAATGTGTTAGATCTGGTTCACTCCGACTTATGTGGACCCATGTCTGTACCTTCTAAAGCAGGATTTCTATACTATGTCATATTTATAGATGACTTCTCTAGAAAAACCTGGATCTATTTCCTTAAGTGTAAAGAGTCAATAGAAATCCTCAAAAGGTTCAAAGAGTTCAAAGCACTTACGGAAAACTTCTCCGGGAAGAAAATAAAAACCTTGAGGACAAACAATGGGAAAGAATACACCTCTGAAATTTTTAAGGAATTTTGCATGAGTGCTAGAATTAAGAGGGAGTTCACAGTAGCCTACAACCCTCAACAAAATGGGGTTGCTGAAAGGAAAAATAGAACCATTGTAGAAGCTGCCAAAGCAATGTTGCTTGACCAAAACATTGAAACCTCTTTCTGGGCAGAAGCCTCTAGGACTGCTGTCTACATCCAAAATAGATGTCCTCATTCTCATCTTGACAACAAAACTCCTAAAGAAGCCTTCACTGGCATAAAACCTGACATCAGTCACTTTAGGATTTTTGGTTGCCCCGTCTTTATTCATGTGCCCAAGGAGAAGAGATTCAAACTTGAACCTTCCGGAAAGAAAGGGATATTTATGGGATATAGTGAAACCTCCAAGGCCTTCAGGATATTCATACCCGGGCAGAATCAAATTGAATTGAGCAGAGATGTCATCTTTGAAGAAGACGTTGCATTCAAGAGGGCAAGAAGTTCTAGTGAGACTGAAACCTATTTCCCTAGAGTACCTGAAATGGAACCTACTCCTGAGATTCAGAGGGAGCATCCTGAGGAAATGCCACATGAACTTCCTTCCACTTCAAATGAGAATACAAATGACAACGGCAGAAAGAGACCACTTTGGGCCAGGAAGATGATCAAAGAAGCAGAGGATCATGCAGCACCCAAAGGAACGTTCAGGGAGAGTAAAAGACCCAAACGTTTCTCTAGCTATGTTGCTCTAATGAACAACATCATAAACTCAGAACCTATCAGTGTTACAGAAGCTTTCCGACATCAAGCATGGAAGGATGCAATGACAAAGGAATATTAGTCTATTCTAAAGAATGATGTATGGGATATAGTGCCTAGACCAAAAGAGAAATCTGTTGTCTCTTCCAAATGGCTCTTCAAAATCAAGCATGCTGCTGATGGCAGTATAGAAAAACATAAAGCACGTTTTGTGGCAAGAGGTTTTTCTCAAAAGGAAGGCATTGATTACGAAGAAACATTTGCACCTATTGCCCGTTACACATCAATGAGAGCAGTGTTAGCCATTGCAGCATCTAAAGGTTGGAAGATCCATCAAATGGATGTGAAAACTGCCTTCCTGAATGGAACCATTGAAGAAGAAGTCTATTTGGAACAGCCTGAAGGTTTTGTGATACATAAACCTGACTCACATGTATGCAGACTGAAGAAAGCCCTCTATGGACTTAAAGAGGCTCCCAGGGTCTGGTATGAAAGAATTGGCAGCTATCTCTTGGGATTAGGATTTCCCAAGAATGATGTTGACTCCAATCTCTACTTCAAGGTAATCAAAGGTGATATGCTAATAATTATTTTATATGTTGATGACCTGCTGATAACAGGAGAAGATCACCTCATTGCTCAAGGGAAGCAGGATCTAATTTCTGAATTTGACATGAAAGACTTGGGCATTCTGCACTCCTTCCTAGGTTTAGAAGTATAGCAGAAATCAGAGGACATTATACTAAACCAAGGGAAGTATACTATTGATATTCTAAAGAGATTTGGAATGTTGGACTGTAGACCGATGTCTACACCTATGGAAACCAACCTTCACAAATTGAAAGAAGCAGCAGCAAAATCCAAGTGTGCAAATCCAACCCTTTACAAACAGATGATTGGATCCTTGATGTATCTGGTCAACACCAGACCTAATATTTGCTATGCAGTGAATGTTCTCAGCCAGTTCATGTGTGAGCCAAAGGAAATTCACTTAATGGCTGTGAAACATATTTTGAGATATCTTCAAGGCACTATTGGATATGAGTCTTCTTTACAAGAATGATCAAGCTAGATCTATGCGTTACTCTGATTGATTGGGCTGGAAGTGTAACCGATCGGAAAAGCACATCAAGATGTTGTTTTAGTTTAGGATCAGCCATGATCTCCTGGATTTACAGAAAACAATCTTCGGTTGCACAGAGCTCAACAGAAGCTGAATACATTGCAGCCTCAATGGGAGCAAGAGAAGCAGTTTGGCTTCATAAATTGCTCGTAGGACTCTTTGGTGACCCCTTGAATCCTACTATTATTCATTGTGATAATCAAAGTTGCATCAAACTCTCTGTAAATCATGTCTTTCATGATAGATCTAAGCACATTGAGATCCCCTATCATTATGTAAGAGATATGGTGGAAAGGAATGTGGTCAGTTGGAGTATATTAGTACAAATAGATTAAGCTGAGACAT
>VDFB02231466.1:0-11376 GCA_007258455.2 Sequoia sempervirens
CCTTCCTCATCAAACACAACATCCTTGCTGAATGTCAAACGATTAGCATCCACATCAATTAGTTGATAGACTTTATGATTGTCATTGTATCTTGTTAGCATCAACTTTTGGCTCTTGGAATCTAGCTTGGTCCTCTTGGCATTTGAAATCCAAACATATGCATTCAAACCCAAAACCTTGAGATGGGTGATTCTTGGTTTCCTCCTAGACCATCCTTCCTTTGGATTCATCTTCTTAACGGTCTATGTGGGAGACTAGTTAAGAAGGTATACTGTAGTATACGCTGCCTCAACCCAAAATGTTTTTGGAACATTTCTGTTCTCCAACATACAGCGGGCCATTTCCGTGATGGTATGGTTCCTCCGTTCAACAACACCATTCTGCTGAGGGGTATAGGGTGTGCTAAGCCGACGCTTAATATCATGTTTAGCACATAAGTCGGTGAATTGGTTGGAATAGAACTCACCCCATTATTTGACCTAAGAGTTATGATTTGACATCTAGACTCTTTTTCAATGAATGCCTTAAACTTCTGAAATTCATTAAATAGTTGTGAATTTTCCTTGAGGAAATACACCCACATTTTCCTACTAAAATCATCAACAAACAAGAGGAAATACCTGGCACCATTGACCAATGCAGTATTCATTGGTCCACAAACATTTGCATGAACTTGCTGAACCTTGGTGCTCTCCAAGACTTTCCATTTGAAAATGGAGTATGATGCTGCTTCCCTGCTTGGCAAGCTCCGCAAACACCATGTGTCTGTTGCTGAATCTCAGGTAAGCCTTCTACCAAATTCTCTTGAGCTACCTGAGAGAGGTAGGCAATGTTGAGATGCCCATATCATTGATTCCAAAGAGTGGCGATAGATGAACTCCTTGCGACCAGTGCATGCTCCTGAGAATCTCCAGTATCAACCAACCCATACAACCCATGATCCTCAAGCCTAACTGCCACAGTTTTCTTGGACTCATTATCAACAATTCGACACTTGTGAGAACTGAAGATGATGTCCAACTTTGGATAGTGTCGCATAATTTGACTTACTGAGAGCAGATTGAGCTCCATGCTCGACACATAGTATACATTGAGAAATATTAAATTTTTCCCACCAAATGTGATTTGAACATTGCCCTTGCCGACAGCTATACTTTTCGCCACCCCCAAAGATGATGGAGTTCGAGCAAGCCATATACTTCGTAAACCAATCTCTCCCGTTTTTCACAAAAAATGAGACGTGATTTTTCAGCTTTGACAGATCTGTGATTTTCTTCAACAAACCCGCAAAAATCTTCTTAGAAAACCCTTCGAAAATTGGCATGAACAGATTTGCAATATTTCTCCCAAATAAACCCTTCGATTTTTGATAAAATTGGCTCACAAAATTTCTTCAAAAAATTCCTACAAATTTTTTAGAGAAAAAACCCTTGTTTTTTATTTTAAAAAAATCAGCCAAAAATCTTCTCCATGAATTTTATACAAAAATTCGCCAAAAAAATTTCCGAACTAATTTTTCAACTTTCCGGGTAAACCATTAACATTCAATTTTTTAAAAAGAAAATCGAGCAAGAACATTTAAGAAAAATAAACTTCTTAGGAAAACATGAATTTAAAAAAAGTCCACCTAAAAAAGAGCCTAAGCTCTGATACCATGAAATGATAATTGATATTTGATAATCATTATTTACACAAGGAGAGGAATACTCCTTAAATAATACAATAGAAGACAATGTTTCTTAAAGGAAACAATTGTTAACTAAAGCAAATAACTGAAAGATACTAAAAGCTAACTGAAGCAAACTAAGTTAACAGAAAATAAACTACTGACTAACTAAAAGTTAAGATGACCATCAAATATTACAATAATACTTTAATAGTTGAGTCCGGTTTTTCATCTGCAGATTTTGACGTAACCTCTTTATCTGGCTTACATATGCCTTTTTTAAATATTGGACTTTTAGCCTCTTGGAGAAAAGTTTCAGATTCTGCCTGTTTTAGTTTACATTAGATTTGGGTTTCCACGTCACTCTGCTGATTAATGAGCTCATGCTTTTTTATGTAATGCGCGATGCATTTCTTTCAAAAGAAAAAAATCTCATACTTGTCTTCCTTATATATCTTGTGGAATGTTCTTTGTTTGAATATATGGTATTCACTCTCTCCGTTTTCTTCTAGGGGAATCTACAAGTAATTGTAGATTAAGTGATTTTTTTAAAATTTCTGTTCAAACTTTTAGCATCTATGTTTCACCTTTGTTTTGATTGAGTGTAGCTAATAATCATATAAATTATGATTGTGCAGGTTCACATTAAGAGAGCAACTGATGAGATTGTTAATATCACGTTCATTAGAGCCCCTTCAAATGCTATGCTCAGGGTTGATGTACCTCTTCTGTATAGAGGAGAGGATGCGTGCACAGGAATTAGAAAAGGTAATGACATATTCTTGATGATGTCATTAATTTTTGTTCTGATTTCTAAAGCTTCATTCAGAATTTCAGAGACAACCAACTTGTGAAGTATGCTATGATATAGAGGCAATAGGGCAGAAGATCTGAAGAGAAGAAAAAAAGGAAACAAGCAGTCCTTTTACTTCAAATCACCACTTGGCCATAAATAGCTAAACAAACACCATAAGATCTTCCATTTGAAATAGACTACGTTAGGCACATACACTATGATAATATAAAACAGAGTGGTTTATTGCGAGGATTCATTTTTTAGAGCATAGAAATTGTTTTGCTTGTTTAATACAGTCAGAGGTGGTCCCACAAGACATTTCAGTTGCAGGTAGCCATTTATCATAATCTTTATTAATCTTTCCATTAGTATTTTGAACTGCAGTTTATCCATGCATATGGATGGTCAGGATGGTTGGCTCCTTTGCTGATATATGATTTATTTTTAGCTGTGAATAGTAGTTGCCATCATCAGATCCCTTTCATTTTCCAGTAGATTATCAACACTTATTTTTCTCATCATTTTTCATGCTAGAGATTTTGATTTCTCACAGAATCCCCTTGACAAGATCATTTGCATGGAAGGATTTCTTCTACTAGGGATCATTCTACAATGGTGTTAGCTTTCATGACAAGTGGCAACACACTAGAAATTTAGCTTTCATGACAAGTGGCAACACACTAGAAATCAATCTTTTATCAAAAATTTATGGCCCTTTTTGAAAGGTATTCTCAAATTTTGACCATGCCATTTTAAACTTTGAGTCCATCGTTTGTTGGCTTTTAGCACCTCTGGAGTGCTGATTGTAAACGTTCAGCTATTTCAAATGTTTTGCAACACTTCTTTGTTATTTAAAGAGAAGTCCCTCTCTGCTGAAAGCAATGCGTAAGGAAGGGAATGGTTAACTAAGGTTCCCGTCTTTTTGTACTTCAACGGTAGGACACAAGGGTGCACAAACACAATGCGCTGTAGCTAAGCTTTTCGCTGGTTTCTGCAGATCTTAACTATGACTATTCTAGCTTTTAATCTATCCAATACCTTCAAGGTAAATAGAGCATGAGGGTAAAGGAGCGGGAATGGATGGTTGGATCACCTGAATTTGCTGTCTCCTGAGAATATGACCGAGGCTCTGAACTCTCGGGTATACACCGGGATAAGGTTGGTACAAGCAAACACTCTTTACGGTAAACTAGATTTGAGACCTGCCAAGGAGGAGGAACCCCTATCCAAGGTATGGGCTAGGAAATGGTTTACAAGAAACAACAAATTGACGATGTCTTGGCCAACAAGCTTGCTAAGGAGGAGGAACCCCTATCCGAAGTATAGATTGAAGGACAATACATTAAACAACAACGAACAATAACTGTGAATGACAAATATCCAAGGAGGAGGAACCCCTATCCGAGGAGGGAAATGAAACAACAAGCTATTAGATACAAGACATAGAAATAACTCAAATATGTAGATCAAAATGTGAGTGCCTTTTGATATTCTTCTTCAAGCTTCTTCAATAAATTACAAAGGTTGGGATAGAAAAGGCACAAAATCATGCACAATTACAATCAACCAACAGACTCTCATCCAAGAGTGAACAAATATCTGCTTTCAAAGCTGTTGGTAAAAATGCGCAACAATTTTGCATAGCAAGTAAAAGTTAAACAAACAATGAGCCCAAGGCTCTTATTTATAGAACTCAAAAGGAGTGGGCAACCCCAAAATCTCCTTGAGTTAACAATGAGTTCTTGCCAATCAATTAGCAAGATTTATTCCTAAAAAGGGGGAACAAGCAGTTAACTGGAAGACTACTTCAGTTAACTAAAAGTAAACAAAGAGTCAACTGGAAACTACTTCAGTTGACTGAAAGTAAACTAAAGGTGAACTTTAATGTAAGTATCCCTCCAAAATAGACATCCACATTTAGTGGAGATCTAAGATCCATAAATCATGGAAGCCGATTAGACATCCTTAATCAGTGGGATCTGACAATGCATGATTTAAGGGATATGGAGTTAACTTGGAAAGGGATATCAAGTTAACTCCAACTATATTTAATGCCTTCTTGAGTTGACTTGGAATGAGGCATCAAGTCAACTTCAAGTATCATAAATGCCAATTGGAAGGTAGGACGTCCTTCCTAGGTGTCTTTTCACACTTCACCATTTCTGGTCAACAACTCCTTGATCCATGTTGACTTCTTCCGTTTTCGGATAGTCAATGTTTTGATGACACGCCATCTCTTCTTCTTGTGCAAGTTGTTGCTCTTGGTAACTTTTGGCGGCTCCATGCTTGGAATGACCTCTTCGCGTCTGGCAAGCCAAGGTGCTTACTGCCACGCGGGAGGTGGTAATATTGGTCTTTTGCTGCAAGATCAGTCTTTCTTTCTTCTTCGTCTAGAGTAATTGCTGCAGGTCTCCACTGAGCGAGACATGTATTCTTTTCTAAGATAAAGATCCGTAGACTGCTGATGATGTCCGTTTGCTCTCCAACAATGTGTGTAAGATCCGGTTGGAGAGTTGCTGGTGCAAGGTCTAGTTGTTCAATCGGAGTCCAAGGACGTCAAATTGTCATTCTGCGAAGAAGAACTCGCCTGTTGACTGTAAACACGGACGTGTTCAGACAACTTCTGAAAAACCCCTAAAAATAGCGCCCTACCGAGAAGTATTTTTCCGAAAAAAATCTGGCACATGGGGTTTGTTCGTGCTTCAATGCTGATCAAGCCCGCCCCTCTAATTTTGATTCTCGAAACTTTTCTAAAACCCCCAAGAATAGGGGCAGCAAGTTTGGTGATTCTGGAAAATCTGATGTGATGGGTTTCACTAGAAAATTATGCTGAATTTGCCCAGTTGATCAGATCGCATGTAGCCTGCTGCTTTGTGTGACATGCAAGAAAACCTAAGACAAGAAGAGAAGAAGTAAACAGAAGATGGATTGGAAGTTTTTATATCTGACTCCCTAAGAAAATCTGTCTCTGAATCCAACCTTAGATTAGCAATTTTCTCCTGCTTCAGATCTACAAAAATATTGAAGAACGAATGAAAACCTTGTCCAGATCTATCAATGGCGTCCTTGAGAGCTTATGGCTATTCTTGATCCTTAACCTGCAATGAAATAATGAAGTAGGACGCCTATACTTAGATTATATAGACTCAAGCCTTAGATCCACAAGTTTGGGGACCTAACTCATGATCAAAAGTGATATTGGCTTGATCTGAAGTTCAAAAAGGTGATTTCCACTGATCGTGGAGTGTTTTAGCCAATTTTAACTCAAAATATCTTGACTTTAGTCAACAACTTGACCTTTGACTTCTTTTAGGCATCCCTTTTGAGTTTTGCAATTTTTTTATTATTTTCTCTCTTGAATGACCTCAGTTTGATCCTGAATCTGGCTTGATCTGTTGATCTTGAGCTGTTGCTGACACATTTACTGCTGAGCTGGATCTATCCTGAAGAGAAGTGCCTGGGAGACATGATGGTAAAAAGCTGAGTTCAGGGCCTCAAAAGAAAGGGTGCCTTTTCCAAGAAACGGCGCTTTTGCTTGTGCCTTCGTAAATTTTCAATCTTCATTCGTCAGCTTTTTTAAATGACCTCTCGTGCTTTGATCTGGATTTCTCGTTGATCGTAGAATCAAATGATCTTGTTTGATATCTTGTCAGGTAGCCAGCTCCGTTTAGCCAAAGATGACTGGAGTTGGAAAATCCAGAAGTCATTTTAGGGTTCCTTTATTCAAGGGCGCCCCTCATTGACAAGGGAACTTTTGTCCTTTAGCATGGTTATCTTCATCTGAAAAGTTGCCTAGTTTGATCTTGATTATTTGTTGACTGCCTCATCAGATGCCTGTGCTTGCAGTTGCGTTGCTGAGATCTACCTAGGCTGAGAAGATTGTCTTGGGAGGCCTTTGGTCTTTTGTCAACATCCAAAGGTCCAAAAGGAAGGGCGCCTTTCTTTTGGAAAGACTCTTTTTTCTTTGATCTTCACCTTTGACAGTCATTTCCTGATATTTCTTCAACTGCCTCTTTTTGCTTCGTCAGCAACTACTTATGATCAACTCATCAGATGATTTAGCTATTTGTTTCGTTGTCGAGCCGGCAAGCAAACGCCGAAGATGACATCCTTGGATGATCCAACAGACTCTATTTGACCTTTAAAGATCATGGGCGCCCTTGCCTGAAAAAGGCTCTTTTCAGTATGTGAACTTGTCTCTCCTTCGTAACGTTTCCAGAGTTAGTCAAATTTTGACCTTTTGGGTTTCAGGAATCTCCTTCATCAAACAACATCATTTTAGACCTTTTCCACCATGGTTGCGTCGTTGAAGCTTTTGAAGCTTAGCTTTCAGCACCTAGTACTGGCCAATCTGCCATTAATGGCTGCAAAGCTCCTAACTTTGTTCCTGAAAAATAGAAATAGACCCACTAGAGTAAAATGTTTCTTTTGATGATTCTAACTTGACCAATGTGATCGTGAAGCCTTTTAATCCTATCAAAATCATTTTCAATCATTTCTGGGAAGGTCCTATTTTCGGGGGTTTCCCTGAAAATAGGGGTGAAAAACCCTAATTTTCAAATTTTCAGAAATTTGCACATTTGTTCCTTGACATAAACCCACCAAGATCCTATGATTGGTTTGACCTAAAACAGATTCTACATGGCATTTTAACAAGATTTAGCTCAATTTATACAGAATGCCAAAAATTTATTTTGGGTACAACAAAGTTGAAGTCACATTGGCCATTTCATCTTCTTGAAAATCGTGAAGGCCTCTTGTCATCCAAGCATGATCAAGTCAAAAATCACAAGCCTTAGTGGTCTTGGTCCAAGGTGATTAGGAATGGAGTTGGTTGTTTTGAAGAGTCAGAAAATTGTTAAGATCTAGTTGTAGAAACTGTGTGTCAAATTAGTTACAGTTGTCCTGTTATATGTATGCAAAGTGTAAGAATATAGTGAAGGCACATTAATTGTTTGATAAATTGCAGAATGCAGATGTGGTGAATAGAATACAACAAATTTGAGAAATGCAAACAATGGGGAACTCCGAGTACCTTCTCATATAGCCTAATAGACTGCAATATCGGCCAGATAAGTAAAAAATGGGCTTGATAAACCATTTGTATATTTCATAGAGTTCAATTCTGTGTTTCTGAGAGTTTTGTTGAGATGAATTCGGATCCTTTGAGGCAAGGAATATCCACAAAGTGGATTTGTTGAAACAATGTTGCAAACTTTAAGCAAATGCAATGGGCAGGTATAAAGCCATAATCCACAACCTTTATTAGCATTTTCCTAGTCCATGCCAAAATGGGAGCCTTAAAACAGGATAAAATGGACATATCATGGATTGTACACAATGGTTTTGGAGATAATCTTTTATATGGGCGCTGCAGGGATTTAGTATACAATAAGGACTTGATTCTATCCATTCTCAACAGCTTGGGGAATTTGATTAATCTGAAATCATGCTGATGATTAGTTGCAATTTTTCAGGACAAATTCCAAATGAGTTGGGGAATCTATTAGATCTGAACTTTCTAGCCTTGAATTTAAATGTTTTTACTGGTACTATTCCTTCTGCCTCGGGTAATTTATCACAACTCCACTGGCTTGATGTAGCTAATAATCAGCATAGTGGGTCTCTTCCACTCTTGAATGTCAATGACAATGGATTAGACAAACTTCATGATGCAAGACACTTTCACTTTAACAGGAATAAGCTAGTGGGTACAATTTCCCCAGACCTTTTCCATTCCATGATGAAGCTAGTTCACCTACTCCTTGATGGAAATGTGTTCACAGGAGAAATCCCCTCTACTTTGTGACTGGTAGAATCATTGGAGGTGTTGAGGCTTGATAGGAACTCTTTAAGTGGTTCAATTCCTTGCAAAATCAGGAATTTGAGAAATGTTTTGGAACTTCTCATGGGAAATCCAGCTTGCAATCCTGAATCAGGCCTCCAGTGGAACACTTTATCATGTGAGCCTTCTCATCAAGGTCATTCCTATTCAACTCCTTTACACATTGCAGAGACCAAATATGCTCTGCAGATTTCAAATCGAACCCTAGGACCTGCCAATGCCAGATACTTATGAGGGCACGTTGAAATTCAGGGCTTCCCCATTTTCAGATCTGAGCAATGCATTGAGATTCAAGAAGTTGCAGAGTTCACTCGTCTAAGTTAGGTGCCGAATTGGTCTTTTTTGGTGCCTAAATTTTGATAACAAGAATTATTTAAGCACTAAAGTGCAGATTTTTCCTGTAAATAAAACTGACTTTAGACAATCAGAGATTATTGAGACAGGTTTAATGATGTTGTCATGTTCCCGAATTAGGACACTAAAATTACTAAGCATTGAAATGCAAATACTTAAAAACAATACATGTTAGAATTTAAAATGCAAATAAATAAATAACGAAGTACAAATATATATATATTAACAAATGTATAGTGACAATTGCAAAATATGGGCACAAGGAAAAAATATAAAATAAATATCAAAATAAAAATGTAAGTAATTGCAACTAATATTATTAATGTAATTATAATCATCATGGATAATATTGATATTATTAATAGTAAAAACACTAAATCTGAAAAGCAACTATGCTTCAGATTAAATATAAACAAATAATAAACACAAAGCAAAAGCATTAATATCAATTCCTAGGAAGCATCGATTAATAAACACAAGCATTGGTATCTTCTCCTAAAGGCATCATTTCCTAAAGGATACTAATAATGCATTGTATTATCCCAGCAATTACTAACAACTAAAAGCTACGTCTTTTCCTTTGGTGCAATAGTTACCAAAAGTCATATCCTTTGGTCATCGAAGGGTTATGACTATTATTAAATTAAAACAAAGGAGAAGGATAGAATGAGGGCCGTGTAATGTATTCACATCATTATAAATACCATGTTTGGCAGCTGAGAAATCATTGGTAGGAGGAGTAAAGAGAATCAGGTGAATCTAAAAGGCGATGGTATAGGAAAGAAACACAGTAGGCTGGAAATCTTTTCGGACTCTCCATGAAGCGATGTCATAAACAAAGAGAATGGCGACTGGAAATAAATCTAAGTCTGTCAGGTTGAGTATGATATTTTATCTCTTGTACTGGCATCTGCTGTTTTATTTTTATATATTCAGAATGTGTTAGCATACTGTAAATTATATATATGCACATTTAATTCCTGTAGCATACTTCATACAAAACTTATGAATGTTCGATTATAAACAAAGAAGTTGACAATAGCTACAGCTGGCATATATACTTAATATATACATGATAAATATATATATATATATATATATATATTTTTCTGAGTGGATTAATATAATAATGGTAAACAGTCAGAATAGTGAAATTGGGTATATTATTAATTTAGATCTCAATTACAGTGTATATAGAGTATGCTTAAATTATATTATGGTTATGGAGACATTTGGAATAATAGTAGGATGGATAAGAATGTTGAGGAGTTCTATGGTTAAAGATTGATGAGAGTATATATGCAGTTGCATTTATGAAGCATGTGTCCAAGTCATAAATGCATGTCATAGATAGTGGGATACATACACAATGCATATAGATAGTATATATAGTTACATAGAATATATTATTTACGACAATCCAATAATGATGCTTGCAGCAATTATTGAGCCTTATAAATAATAATTACTCTATTCATTCGTTATGATATAATAGAACTCCATTTATGAGATCTTGAAAGATGTTTAATGTCTAATGAACTTATGAAACATATTACAGAAGAATCATTCATAGAAGTGATAAGAAGAAATGAATAATTCTTTGATGAGAATGGAATATTTATATCATCTCTAGTCTTATTAGATTTTATCACTAAACTTATTGATCTCTAACGTTCTAATGTCTCCTTGAGGAACACTTTGAATACAAGTTTGGGTTTAAGTACTTCCACCGAAAAGGGGTCATTACAAGTGGTATCAGAGCAACTTTCCTGCCATCATGTGAAGATAGTGTATGCAAACTTACCAAAAGCAAAGGTATACTCTATAAACATATAGAACACATTCTGAATTGTGCAGATCAGGTATGTCCTGAAACCATTGAATGTAATCACTGCTGTGACATTCGTACCAGAGCTACTGGATGTAAGGGTAAAATAAGTATCAAGATATATGCGTGAAAATATCTATGTTGTTAGTGTGCATATCTATGATTAGTCATTTGTTTGTATTAGTATGGTCCATGGGTCATATTCCACCTAAAATTGTGAGAATTTGAATAGAAAACAAGTGATATTATTTTAATATTTGATTACTAGTAAATATATAATAGGCTATTGATCAAATACAATTTACGCATGATAATATCTATCTAATCGATGTTATTTTTATCATGCCACTACTATAGAATTTCTAATATGTTATTTGGAATTGGACAACTAACGATGTTATGATGATCTATCATTCTATTAAAACATAGCATAAGAAGGTGACATCATTGGATGGGGGTTTCTGCAGATCAAAGTGGTAAGTTTTAGGTGCGTATTTTCATAGCCCTAAATCAGCAATACCTTTATATAGTTGGAAAAACAATATTTGTTAAATGTGTTATAAATGATTGATAAGGGATTGGTGATTAATAGACTTAAGGACTAATGCATATGATAAACAAATTATTAATATCTTAATGAATTCATGAATCCTCATAGCATGTTGTAATTGTGACTTGTAATAAGGTAAGATGCAATTGTTTGTATCAACAAACAATCATGTAGTTGGTTGAGGGATGGAACTGATAGGTTGAGCAGACACTAGAGTCCCTTCATGGTAGACCACCCTCATTGGATGACTGCAGGTCTGCCAACGAGGGCCGAGGGGATCATTTCCACGGGTGTTGGTTGGCCGCTCTCGGGCTGAAAAGGGAGTGCTCTAAGGGCC
>VDFB02231471.1:0-13221 GCA_007258455.2 Sequoia sempervirens
ATATGTTGTGTTCTATAATGCATATTATGCATTCCTTATTCATGTTATGTATTGAATATTTAAAATTTCCCTATATTTTTATAAAGCTGTCCCCTGTCATCCCTAATTTTGGCCTCAAAAATTGGAAACTTGGGGACTCGTCCCGCCGCCCCTGTCCTCCTCGTCTCAGAAACTTGGGGTAACCTTGGTTTTTATCAAATGAGTGGGATATTTCATGTTGAAATCACTAACGGTTGCTTGACCTGCTTCCTTCTGCATTGAGGGGTGTGCTACTTCTACATACATATTCCCAATACTGCCATCTTCCAACAACCTAGACGTAGTCGTTAGTTTCTTAGGCTTGGGAGTTCTCTGAATGAATTGACCAACAAAATCTTTTTCAAGGAGAGTAAGTTGAACTGTTTTCCTCTTCTCAGACAAGGTCTTCTCTAACCATGAAGTGGAAGTAGGTGTAGCCATGGATTTGGGACTAAGAGAAGTGAATTGCAAGACTCTCCTAAGAGGGGGAGTATCAAAAGTTCTTAGTTCTACCCTAGGAGAAGTTTGTGGTTCTCTAGGAGAAGACTTGGGAGAAGAAGTAACACTCTGTGAAGGAGAAGGGGATACATTAACTGTCTCTTCTTCTTGTACAACTTGTTTTTCTTTGTCTTTTTGTGTTTGATTTGGGGCATCTTCTCCACAGGTCTTCTCTGGCAACCCTTTCTCTAGAGGTTCCTCATCACTATTCCCCTTATCTTCCTGGTGTCGTTTGTTGAGTAGATGATGATTGTATACTAGATGATGAAGGTACTTGGCTGCTCTCTCCTTGATGTTGAGTGTCTTGAGACTTAGGAGGTGGGGCATTTTGTTTCTTTGCAGTCTTTCTTGCTACCCAATCCTGAGTTCTCCTAAGCACCACTGTAGTCTTTGCCTCAATGGTCTCCAACTCCTTGATACTCCAGTGTATAGAAACAATTGGCTAAGTTTGTATATGCTTGACAAAGATTGGGTCCAACACATCAAATTCATCATCATGTAGACCTTGGATATCCCAATCTAATCTAAATGTTACTATTTTCCTCAAAGTTAGTCTCATCCAACTTCTGCAGACTTCATATTCATCAGCACTATCTGCCCAATAGTCTTCCAAATGCGGGATATGATGGAAACTTGGGTCTAATTGCAGGTTATCTTTAACAAAGTTTTTACTATCAAAAGGAAACCTTCTTTCATTAAATCGCATTGTATATCTGGCTAAGTACCTTTCAATATTGAGGGCATCAAACATAGAATTATAGGAATAATAACCAAGGCCAATGGGGAATTGCACACCTATCTTTTTCCTCTCTTGACACCTCTTGTCCATTTCTGTAATCTGTGTGCACACTTCAATTAAGACAAATTTGTCCTCTGCATATTTGAGCAGTTTATAGGGAATTCCATCAAAACCCCAACTCTAATGTAGGTAAACCTATGCTCCACAGGGATGTGTCCCCTGCCTTTTTTGGCTCGTACCCGTACTGGGGACGAAACAGGGATGCGGGGACGGCTAGGAAATGTCCCCTAGTCGTTCCTTTTTTCACATTAAGTTTCCGAAACTTCCAGGGGACATTTTTTGCAAATTCGAGGGACTTAGGGGATGACTAGCAGTACCCGGTACAGCCAGGATGTCCCCTAACCGTCCCGGGGATTGCTAGCCGTCCCCTATGGCCCAACAACATCTTTATTTTTTTGTAAAAAAACACATTTTTAAATTAAAAAAAAGGGGATGGATGGGTCCACAAGAACCCCCCACCCCTTTAAACAAAACCCAAACCTACTTGACTTATCAAAATGACTAAAAGAAAAAAACATTCTTATTTTGACATTTGCAAACTTGAGGTGAAGAGCAGCAAGTGAAAGAGGAGAGAACAACAGTTGAAAGGGGAGACTAGGGCATCAAATCTACTTCATTAGAGGTAAGTTCTTCATTTTACATTTGTTTTTTGATTTTTCAGTGTGTTTTCCATTTTTTCTAGTTTTTTTCAATTTTTTTATCACGTAGGAAGGGCATTGTGAGTTTATTTTTTCCTTTATTTGAACTTGCAGCTCTCTTTTCAATTCTTAACCAAAAAAAATCATGAGCAGTAGTGAGATTACTAGTAATGATAGTGAGGAAGTTGAGGTTCAAATGCATAAAAGGAGTAGACATAGAAGTAGAACTCGTAGAAGTATGGCAGCCATTGGGGGTTCTTCAAGCAGTGGGAGTGTAGCAGGGCCAACAACTTCAAACCCATTTGAATGTCCTTCTAATGTCCTCAAAACCTATGCAAAAGGCCCATTTAACTTGGAGTCATAGATTTTCTATGTTTTTGTCATTTTATACTTGAAACTTGGAGCCTTTGCATATTTTTTTATAATTCTTATATATGTATTTACATTCACAATGAAAGCATTTGAATTTCTTTAATTTGTTTGTCAATTCTCATGTGAAATCTCAATTCAAGTCTAATGTTATGTATGAATCTTCTACAATGTCTATGATGAATGCTTTATCAATGTTATGATATGAATATTTGAAATTTCTCTATATTTTAAAACTTTCCTTATTTTTTTAACAACCGTCCCCTAAAAAATGGCCCAAAAGTACCCCCATACCAAAAACACGTCCCACCGTCCCCGTCCCCAAAACTCCGTGGAGCATAGAGGTAAACCTTTGGAATTGGACAAAGTGGCTACCATAGATGTTAATCAATTGTGTAGCCTTGAGAGATGTAATAACCCACCCTTATTGTTTTCAAAAACTTCACCCGTTAGCATTAGCCGAATAATAGTGATAAACAAATTGAGTAAGCAACCCTCCACTATCTGATCATCTAGTTCCCAATGAGGGCAAGGTGAGAGCATATGGTGAGGAGGGGATCTTGCATTAACTGGAAATCAAGCTAACTGAAGAGTAAATACCTTCCACGTTCCGATCACCTAGATCTCGAGGTGGGCAAGGTGAGAGCATACGATGGTAAGGCTTACAATAATTGTACTTCTAAGCAACCACTTCTTCAGTGGGGTGAGTAAGCAAACCAAATGCATGAAGGGAAATCATTTGTTTATTCAACGGGAATTACAACAAGAAGATAAACACTTGGCAGCAAGCCGACCAATCCAAAGTAAAGTCCTCGGCTTGTTCAATAGACATAACATGAAAGTAAACTAAAACTCGACCACTTATTTAGCGGGAGTAGCATGTAAAATAAAGGAAGCTCAACCACTTATTCAGTGGGAGCACCACTTGTTTAGTGGGGTAAGTAGAAATGTAAATACAAGAGCAATCACCAATGGTACTACCAATGGTGTTACAATAAGCTCATTATGCAAATGCTTCAATACATCATATGCTACTGCTATATTAGGAAAATGATAGAAATATGAAGCATAACTCCCCCCAAAGATGCTACAATGAGAAAATAGGAACTCGCCCACAAAATACCACAAATATATCTCAATATGAAGTCTCGAAATGATGGGAGGCGGTCAAGAACATCACTGCCACAAGTCTGACGCACTTTTTCAGGTCTGATATAACGTAACATCTGTCTGATATGACCAACCAGCAAGCTCCTAACTCCACCAAAACACCCAAGAACTCAACCAAGGTGCAAGCAATACAAAGGACAAGTTTAGGCGCCTTCAAATCAACCCTGACAGCAATGACAAGGCGGTATTCGAAGCCAAACAAAAGCAAAGGTAGCATCAACAGCAATGATGCCCTCAAGGCAAGATGTATGACCTCCCTAGAGGGGCGACCAGCTCCAATAAATCCAAATCTCCTTCAAAAATTCTAGAACCTTGAGCAAAGGGGCACCCAAGTACTTGGAATCCAATGAAACGATACCGACAAAATGTTATCAAGTCTTTCAATTAGCATGAGTGAAAAGGTAGGACGGCTGGGCTATGGAAAAGCACGAACCAACAACTCCAAAATATTAAAACAACACTCCAAGATGTTCCTACAATGCTGCAATCAACACTCCACACCAAAACATGTCTAGAAAACATCATAGCAATTAGAAATTGAAAGAGATGAAAGCAATCACCACAAATATGCTCCATGGTAACCCTTGCAATGGAGCTACTCCAATATCCAGCTAGGGAGTGTCTTGCAACTACGAAACTGAAGCCAACCTTGAGGGTTTTCATCCTCAAAGCCCAAGGATTCTCTCGAAAATCCGACAACACTTCGTTATCATAAGTTTGCATAACCAAATGAGAGCAAATTAGGGAGTATAAATAGAATTTGAGACCTAGAAGTTCAAACACCTTTTCCCTCCAAAAGGGACACTAGGTTTGGGGAAATAAAATACCTAATTAAAATTTCACTTAAAACACCTTTCTAGGTGTCCACTTAAGTCATGCTCTAAATTTGCTTTTTAAAAACAACTTAAGTTGCTAATGCTAGGCGTGGGGGTCCAAGGGGCGTTTTTGACTTTATAAATTTAACTTAAGTTGCAAATATTTCCCTTTTCAAACTCCAAAGATGGTGGAGATGCAAACTGCCAAGAATAATAAGACACCAATAACTGAAACTACCACCACTGTTAGAAATAGAAATCCTGCACTGAATTGTTGCCAAGACCACTACCAGAAATAATACTTACTATAAATAGCATACTACTAAAAATAGTGTGTCAAAACTCAAAATAAGCCTAATTTGAGATGCAGTTGTGACTAAAAATAGTAAGTGCTAAAAATAGCAATGCTTGCCCACCAAGGATCTCAGAAAACCCAAAAAGACCTAGAAAAATCTTCGGCAAACTACTGCAATAACTTCCTAAACTACAGACAAGAATCCTCCAAGAATCTTGGAATCTCTTGAAATGCCTCCGAATAGCCTACGAGACTCCGGAAATAGGCTAATGGTCATTAGAAAGCTTAGGACCAAAAAGGGGACATTACAAGATATCCTTTGACCTATGTCCCTGTGTATTTCTCTTACCGTCCTCATGGTAAATGCATCATTCACCCTCTTGAAATACTTGTAGCTCTTTTCTAATTGGAGCTTATCATAATAGTCATAGATCTGAACATATTGATCTTGAACTTCAATTGGTCTCAAGCCTAGCCAAGGTTTTGTGCAGGGAATAGCATAAAACAAGTAGGAAGACATGTAAAAGAACTTGTTGAGTGGAAAGTGAATAATCATTGAATGCACCTGGTCACATATGAGCTGAGCCCAATCCAAATATTGCTCACTGTGAATGACTATTTGTATGAAGAAGTACATCCAATCCTCAAAATCATGGGCTCTCTCATTACCCCTCAGTCTATGTAGAAGCACAATTATATTAGAAATTTCATTTGCAAAGTGAGTTCTGTGTAGCTTCTTAGGCAATTGGGATTTACCTCTTTTTGGTGTAGCAAACCACTCTCGGGCAATGACATTTTTGTATCGCCTTTTCTTTTCTTGAAATGCTGATAAGAGGAAGTGAAGTCAAAATTCGCATATGCCTTTCTCTTTGGTAGTTTCAAGCATGAAGTGAAGGTATCCTTGTTAATTTTTACTACTAGTCTATTATCATTTGTTCTGACTTCTCTAGCTTCGGGGTCGTAATGGTTAATGCATTCCAAGACCAAGTCAGTACACTGTACTGCTACAGGAAAAGTTGCAGCTTGTAACAATCCACTTTCGATCAAATGTTGGGTAATTAGGGGCTTGTCTTCTTTCCCAATTCTTTCCCATAATTCATCTAAATTGATATGCCCTAATTTTGTGTCTCCAATTTCCGCTAATGTGCTTGATACTCCTGACAAATGTTCGTAACCTCGATATTAAACTTAATGGTGAATAGAATTCCAATGAATACAGACACAATTCGTGCCTGAAAATAGTTAAGTTCACTTATGCGAGTTTACCCAAACAATATTCAATTCTCCCAAATTTACAAGAGCTTTCCCGGACTGTTCTATGACGAACTAAGGCTTAAGAACAAAACCACTATACCTCTAAATTAGACTTGGGTGCTGTGAAAGTTGTTACTCACACTCCTTTGCAATTTTTTCCTTGTCTTTAGTGAAATTTGTCTCCAAATGCTTGTTAAAATGAGCTTTTAGGTAGTGTAATTCCCATATAAGCGCCTGCATTCAATGCTTGAAAGTAGTAGGTGGTCATTAATGACGCCCTTAATAATTGGCTCGTGTAAGCTTACCCATCTTGCGCCAAGCTCTAACATTTTGAGATTTTAAATAAGAACAAATATGAGGGCTTTTCAGAGATGGTTGGTTTTGACAACCTTGTTGGAGTTTGACAAAGGTTTCAAAACCCTTTTTCTTCGTCTGAAAGTCGTTGTGAAAACATCCTTCAGATAATCCAATTGTTATAATGTGAATGATTTTGGTTATAGTAATGGTTTCGACAACCTTGTCGGGGCTTGACATAGGTTTCAAAACCTTCATAAAGTTCTGAAATGTCCGGTCTAAACTTTGACTTGCTTAAGACTTTCGCAATGTCACCTTTTGAGAACCAAATTTTACTTTTCAAGGTCTGGAACATTATGCAATCAAATAAAAGGAAGGTTTTCGAAACCTCGTCGGAACCTGACAGAGGTTTCAAAACCTCTATAAAGTATCAAAACTTCAATAATTTGGCCAAAAATTCAATCTTTCTTCTTTGTCGTCAACATTTGGTTAAGTTGTGAGAATCAATTCGAGTGCCGACGTAATTTCAAAAACCTTTTAACAAACTGACCGAAGAGCACTATTAGACTTAATTATGAAAGCGGCGGGATGAAACAAGGTTGTGACAACCAAGGTGGAACCCAACAAGGTTCTAGAAACTAATGAATAAGCAAAAACTTTGTAATAAGGCATATTTGAAAAAAATTACATAGTTTTTAGAAGGGTGTTCAAAACTATGGTAACACGTGGTAAACTAAGTATGATGCTAGAGTGATGTAGACCTGCTATGAGATACAAGAACAGCATGTGGAATGATAAAAATAAGTATTAGATTTGCTTATATGTGCAAGGATGTGACTCAAATGGCTTAGAGATGGAACATTTACACAATCATAAGATGATATTTAGCATGGAGTCCAATTGGATGCTAAATTTAACAGTAAAGTGCAACAAGGTATGAAGATTGGGATAAAAGAATAAGAGACCTTGAAAATGAATATGCAAGATAGAAACAAGAAGTGTGCACTAACGTAAGGATGATGCTAAAGTGATGTAAACCTGCTATGAGATGCAAGAACAAGTAGAATGATACAAAAAGCATCAGTTTTACTTAAAAAGTCCAAGGATGCAACTTAGTTGCATTTGGGATACAACATGTGCACAATAATATAAAGTCCAATGGGATGCTTAATGCAAGAGTAAATTGCTACAAGATATGAAGGTTTTTAACAAAGTTCAAACAAGACTAGAATAACGAAGAAGTGCAATATAGAAAACTGAAACAACAAGAAACAACAATATTTAGAAAGTTGCAAAAGCTGTTAGAAAGTTGCCAAAATGGCTAAGAACAAGTTACCAAACGGCTAAGAACAACAAATGCTTGAAATTTTGAGCAAAAGTGATGCAGAATAACAATAATTAGCAAGAGGACAAAGGGTGCAATTGCAGACTCAAAAGAGACAAGTTTGAAAGCAGGAACAACAATGTGCAAGCAAGAGGGAGATGAAATAGTGTTGCAAGGTGTGCGCCCTTGGTCTCCTTCTGCTGTGCAACATAGTGCTCGGGTTCGTGACATGGCTTAATTGCCTTCTGTGGATTCATTAACTCTGGCGGTTGTATTGGGCATTAATAGGTTGATCTTTTGGTGCAACGACAACTGTCTTTGCAACAATTGGTATCAAAGCTTGGGTCATGGGTTCAAACCCCTCACTTGCGCTAGTGGGGGGGGGGATTGTTGCAAGGTGTGCGCCCTTGGTCTCCTTGTGTTGTGCAACGCAAAACTCGGGTTCGTGACATGGATTAACCACCTCCCGTGGATTCATTAACTTTGGCGGTTGTATCGGGCATTAACATGTCGATCTTTTGGTGCAACGATAACCACCTTTGCAACAAATAGATGTAAAACAATGACAGTTTGTATAATTAAGTTTACAAGCCTGTAAGTGAAGAATGCGTTCTAATACTTAGATAAGTTGGGAAGATTGAAATTGTAACAGCAACAAAATAGATCTTGGAACAGCAAAGAAAGGTGAAAGAGGAGAATATTTTTATGGAATCAGTTATGAATGTGGAAATAGCTTTGGAATACAAGAAAGAAAGTGGAAAAACAAGCAAACTTCTTGAAAATAGGAAAAATCAAGAGAAGTCAATTGGGGGATTAAAATAAACACTTGGCTAACAATCCAGGAGAACCCAAAGAGAAAATAAACACCAAGCTGAATTTAAAAAAATGAACTTAGGACTGATTGAAGGATGTTAAGAGTTTGAGACCGTCAGTATAGGCTATAATGTCTGAACATCTCAAATTCTCATCAAGATTTATTGTGCCAAATGTGAAACTAGAAAGCATGAGAGGAATGTTTTAAGACAGTCCTATATGACCTGCAAATGTGAACTATATGAAGATGTGAGGATGGTCAACATGTATGAGGAGTTTGTTATGAGTAAAAAACCCAAACCTTGCAAACCCTTTAAAGAGAATGATCAAAAGAGAGAAACAATTAATCATAATGCTGATGAGGATGCAAATAAATGAAATTTAATCACAGTACACCTCTGCTCTAAACTAAATCTAATTACAAAATTGAGAACTGAAGAAATCCTGACTTGCCAAATGTGAGATGACAAGCCAGGGTGAACACGAAGGGCCTTAAGTGCGGTGTGCTTAGATATGTGATCTCTAGAGTGTGTATCTTGTATCAGTTGTGAGAGAGACACAATGCCAATGAACTTGTACTCAAAGTAAGATCCTTGTCTAGCTAATGACTAAAATCAGCAAAACAGTGTTGTAGGCTGCCAGATAGATAGAGTATAGGCTACTACTTGCCACCTATCAATATCTCATAACCTTGAGGACTTGGATATTTATAGGCTAAAAAGAGATTGGAGCTTCTTGGGTGAATTTGGAGGGTTGCGGAACTGGAAATGCAACTCAAGAGGCATCTATTATCATTTCCCCTTCCTATCCTTTTATTTCTCTTTTGGATGTACTCTAGCAAAACCTATAGTTTGTAGAGCAAAACTGCTAATATCACAACAACTAGAGCAGTTATAAAACCAACATTGGTGGTTGCAAAATCATTGCATTGGTTTCATCTTGGAAACTGTGGGTTTTGTTACCCTTTAAAGGAAAATGAAAAGATGAAAGAGTGGAAAAACACAAGGGTAGAAAACAAGACAATGGGCATTGAAAAAGACTAAAGCAAAGTAAGGAGGATAGAGTCAGTACAAAGGTAAGTCCTAGAGGGAAAAGGACAAATGAATTTAATTTGATTAGTGATGAAACACACTAGTTTAAGAGAAATATATAATTCATCGACAAATTCAAATGTTGCATTATGAGTGAAATATACTGGGTGCATACTATCACTTGCTATAAATGTTGGATTGTTGGCAAGTAAAGGACAATGATTATAGCCTTGTTTTTCCAATTTGAAGATAATCATCCATGGCTTAGATATTGCAATTCTGGAAGGGCTGATATAGGTTTTGTTAGAAGTATTGTCATTGATGTCAGGACAAATCGTGGATGACAAAAATATATTGAAAATAAACAACACTCAGCACTCAGTCTTATACAACACTCAGGAAATTATATCCAGCTCTCAAAAGATTATATCCAGCACTTAGGAGATTATATCAAAGTCTAGATCAAATCCGTTTGGAGCAAGGAGCAAATCTCGAATAAATCACTCAATTAGATTTCATCTACAAATTGAATACAGATCAAATCTAAATGGAACAAGTTCTAAACAATATATAATCTAACAAATTTGAAAAGTGCGGCGATATTAAAATAAAATAAAAGAAAAGACGCAAGTGCGGATAAGATAACAAATCTATTTTGTTAATCTGTTGTTTACTAACAGCCACGTCCTTGTTAAGGAGACACGTCTTCTCTAAAAAGATTTGTGTGACTAAAGAAAAAGAGAATCGGTGCAAAAGAATACGTCCTTTTGTTAAGTTTTCTGTTCTAACTTAACATCGATTTAAAAATTAAAGGATGCCTTCAAAAGGACGCAATTTGTTTTGTTCTACGCTAAACTTTGCTGAAGTAATCAAAATAAAATCAAATTTCTAAAGGTAGAAGTAAACAAAATCGAATTAGATTTTTGTAGAGACATATTCCACTGAAGTGATGCGTTTGAAAGTAAGGACGTCTTTTTGATCTCCTTGACAGATGCAAATCAAATTAGGCTCAAGAGACGTGCCTTTTCGAATGGTACATTTTCATTTCCTGAAAAGATGCAACCTATGCTAAGAGCAGAGTTAATAAAAAAGGGATTCGATTAAGTATCACAAAACCAAATTTAGTGAAGAAGCATGCATTGTGGATATGTCCTTTCATTAAGAGATGCAATCCTTGGACAACATATATACATGTCATTCAAATTGTATTTTCTGTGTGGTTGTTTTTGAAGATTAGCAGTTCAGTCAGATTCCCATCTCCTTGTGTGGGCTGAAGGTGATATTATTTATCACATAGAGCAGATTGGAGAGTTGGGTTTGTGCAGATCAGATTGAAGGCAGTCTCACTTCCATCAAGTCAAGGATTGGTGCCTTGCATTAGGGGTTGGTGCTCCTTGTAGGCAGGTGTCTACTAAATTTGTAAAGGTCTAGGTGTTCCTTGTAGGCTACATTCTACTAAATCATCTTGGTGTAAATCTGTAGGTTGGTGCCTACTTTAAAAATATTATTTCAATAAAGTTGTGTCAATTTGGGGAAATTGGTTCATATCAAAAATTGATTGTAAAAAGTTTGAAAAGATTAAAAAATAAAAGTTTGTATTTGATTTACTGATTCACCCCCCCCTCTCAATAAATCTTTTGTGCTCGGGTTTCACAATTATTTAACTTTTTAAACTTTAAATTGATGTGCCTAATCACAAATATTTTCCTATGTTATATAAAGTTTCCAAGATAGGGGTGGTAGGAAATGGAGGGATGCATTTCCTTGATGACAGGGGACAAGAGGCCTTTTTTAAGGGATGACAATAATAAAATAGGGAAATTATAAAAAGTATGGGAAATTGCAATTATTCATATCATAGTTGGAAGACTCACCCCAACAAAAAACTTGCCAAGTCAAAAATTGGATAGTTTTTAAAACTCGGCAAAAACTAGGCAAAAAACTTGGGAACTTAAAAAATTGCTTAAATTTCATTTGAAACACATTTTTTTGCAAAATTCAATGACAAGATGAATCCAATGTATCCATAAATGAGTACAAAAGTGTTTTCTATTAATTTTGATTGACTTTAATGTAAATTGATTACAAAATCGCATTCTCATGCGGAATCTCGATGGCTAAAAGCCTGAAAGTTTGATACATGAAAACAGTAAAACTAGAACTAGAAGCAAATACTAAACAATAACTAAATTCAACATGCTAGGCTTTCCTCTTCCCTAGTCTAGTAGTAGCTAGGGAAGAAGGGGTGGGTCCCCTAGTCCTGCCATGTGTGCGTGGTGGTGGCGGCGGTGGTCGCGGTGCTACTGTTGCTGGCTCCTCGGCTGGCATGGAAAGCTGTGCCTGTGGCTTTGGCTGAATCTAATCCATATCCTCAGGAATGTCCTCCAACCCTACATCTCCTGATGCACCCACATCCTCCATTGCCTGTCTCTCGAAGTCAAGGATCTCGTTCACGCTAAACAATGGAGGCTACTCATCTCGCCCTGTCTAATCACTGTAAGGATCGATCTCATCTAAATCAATAGGATCTAGTGATTTTTCTTCTACTCTCTTTGTGCGCAACCGAAGGTTGTATTGCACAAAGACAAGGTCATTGAGGCGCTTTTGTGCTAACTTGTTCCTCTTCTTCGTGTGAATGGACTCAAACAAGCTCCAATTGCGCTCACAATTGGATGCACTACAAGGCTGACATAGAATGCATAGGGCAATTTTTGTAGATTTGGGGTTTTTCCACCCCATTTTTTCCACCAAACCTCTGCAAAAATAAATAAATATTGAAGAGTTAGAAAACAAAGTCAAAGACTCAAAAGTCAAAACACATTTTATCAAATTATAAGATGCATGTGAAATAAACTTAAAAGTTAAAGACTCCCAACTTTATACCTGGTGGCAGAGTGGTTCTTCCTCTAATAGCCAACTCTGAAGAAAAGAGATTACCAGTTGCTTCCTTGTACATATCCAACTCCCTGACGATGAGGTCTCTCACTGCAACCTCAGATTCCATCCTCTGAATGCATGTTGTGAGCCCCTCCATAACCTCTCCATTAGGTTCGGAGAAGCTCTCTGAGAAGAGATAAGAAGGGTTGAGGAAGGACCCTACTGCATGGATGGGTTGGTGGAATTGATTGTTCCACCTCCTATCAACAATCTCCCATATGGGATCAAATTTGAGGTTGTCCCCTGTTGTGGCGTTTTCACACATACCCCATTGCAAATGGCGACCCTAACTTTTTGCTTTGTTTCTATCTTTTGGCTTGATTTTGATTCGTTTTGTCGTTGTCTCTCTTTTTTTCTACTGTCTGTCTTTCTGGGATGTGCTCGCCGTTGAACCTTAACATGAAATTTTGGCTGAGTCTAAAAATTAGGGTTTCCATCTTTCCGGCCAATTTGAGGTCAAGTGAGGTAAATAAATTGAAAATAAAGACTAACACTATTGTCAGTGTGCTTCTAGCAGGCTTTCACTAAAATTTCATCAGATTCTGACAACTTACTATTTTTAGTAAGTGTGTAATTCCGGGCATTCCGTCAGCACTTTTGAAGTTTCAATCGTCACACTGCATTTGGAACGTGTCAAGATACTTGTCTACAAATTTTGAGCTGAAACAAACAACTTACTATTTTTAGCAGTTCAGCTTCCAAAGCAGATTTTAGGGTCTCTATGTAGAGTTTTTCTTTGCATGTTTGGAGATTCCTTCTGGGTTTTTCGAGACCTTCGCGATGGTGTGACATGCAAAAGCGAGCGATGACAAAATTCAGTCTTCCGAGGCTAATTTTAGGGTTTGCATGTCAGGGTTTCTTTTGCATGTCGGATGATTCCTGGTGGGTTTTTCGAGAGCTTCGCGATGGTATGACATGCAAATAGAGATAATCACTCAGTAAGGAACTTACTATTTTTAGCAGGTG
>VDFB02231474.1:0-10141 GCA_007258455.2 Sequoia sempervirens
GTAAGTAAGGCCAAATCTGAAGTTTTTTTCTTCAACACAAACTGCCCTAGTGAGGTTCAAATCTTGGCTTCAAAATGGGACAACTACCATGCAAATTTTTAGGCCTGCCTTTGGATAAAGGTGTTAAAAGCAACAGTGCCTGGAGCTCAATGGTCAACAGATGCAAAGATAAAATCTCTTCATGGAAGAATAGATGGTTATCTTGGGCAGGCAGATTAACTTTGTTGAAATCTGTAATCTCTGCTCTCCCTATATACATGTTGTCTTGCCTTCAATTATCCAGTGGTGCGAGCAAGGATTTAAACAAGGTAATGAAAGACTTCTTTTGGAAAGGCAACTCAGATCAAAAGAAAATTCCTCTCATCAATTGGCAGAAGGTGTGTGAGAAGCGTGAGAATGGTGGGACAGGCTTGAGAGATGTTTCAAGGCAAAATAAGGCTTTGGGGGCTAAACTTGCTTGGATTATCTATTCCAGACCTAACCTAAAGTGGGTAAAGATTTTCAAAGCAAAATACCTGGTTCCCGATCCAAACTATTTCCTAGCTACAAATTCTCTCCCTTCCGGTTCCCGGATTTGGAATTTTATTATTAATTGCAGAGGACTGATCTCGGACTTCCTTACGTGGGAGGTGAAGGATGGTAAGGAGGCGTTATTCTGGGAGGATTCGTGGGAAGGTCACTCTGCATTAGCAAATATCCTATAACTTTCTAAAATAATGGAGAAAACTAAGCAAATGTGGGGTTTGAAAGTTAGGGATTATATAGACTTCGCGGAGAATGTGGAGGATGGTATATTGAAATGGAAATCGGTGAGATGCTTAAATTTGGGTGATCAAGAGACTAACTTTTTCGAAAGGGAGATGGCAAGGCGAAGAATATGGGTCAAAATGGGAGAAGACAGATTGAGATGGGATGCTGCTCCGAATGGGGTTTACTCGGCCAAGATGGGCTACAATGTTCTTTCAGTTTCATTTGAATCAAAATCAGAACTACCTCAAAATCTTTGTTGGAACAAGGCTTGCTTACCGAAAGCAGGGCTTTTCACTTGGGCGGCCGCGCAGGGCAGAATTCTTACAGGAGATAGGTTTATTAAACTGGGTTATCATGGTCCAACCAGATGTCCTTTGTGCCATGAGGCAGAGGAAACTGTGAATCATTTACTCTTGAATTGCTCATATACTCAACAGATTTGGTGTTGGTTGCGTTCTAAATTAAGCTGGTCCTCCGCTCTTCCAGGCACCCTTTTGGGTTGTTTAAACTCCTGGCCAAGTTATGCTCATTCTTCCATCTTTGGAGACCTTTGGAAAATGAGCCCTTCAATTCTTATATGGGAAGTTTGGAAGGAAAGAAATAGACACCTTTTTCAAGACAAAGAGATGTATATCCCAAGGATACAGTGCAAGATTGAGGCTTGCATTGTAGAATTATTTAATTCTCAGTTGCAAGAGAAAAACAAGAATCTAAATTTCACTAGATGGGATGCATGGATTTTGAAACAATGGTTTGGTATTAAATCCCCTCCATTGGAGTGTTCAGGAAAAGCTGCATCTGCTGAACAACAGAATAAGATAAAATGGATCCCTCCTGAATCGGGGTGGGCCAAATTAAACTTTGATGGGGCCTCCAAAGGGAATCCGGGACTGTCCGGCGCTAGCTGCATAATAAGGACTTGCACCGGCTCGGTCTTGGGGAAACTAGCTCAGCCTCTTGCAGACGGAACGAATAATGCAGCAGAATTCCAAGCCCTGATCCTTGGTCTTAATCTAAGCAAAGATCTAGGTATTCAAAACTTGGTGGTTGAAGGGGATTCAACAGTTGTCATAAATGCGCTAAGGACGAGGAAGATTCACAATTGGAAACTGGGGGTTTTTTTGGAGGCGGCTTTAGAACAGTTAAACAACTTTTAGCAAGTTATGTTAAATCATACTCTCAGGGAAGGTAATACTGAAGCAGATTTTCTATCTAATATGGGAGTAATTGGTCCGGGCTTCAAAGAGTGCTCAAAAAGGTAATTCATTGTGGGTGGATGGGTGGGCTCCCCCTCGCCCCTCTTATAGGCATGGGGTGTCCAAGGTGGACGTGAGGTGGTGGACGGGTTGGAGAGTTTGCATCCAGTTTTGGCATGTTTTTGTCACATCAACCTTCTAATTTTGGCGGAATTCGGGTGACCCTTGCTTGGTGTTTTGGCGGTCTACTAGTTCGAAACTTCTGGAGCCGGTTTAATGGCATGTTGGGCTCAGTTCCCATGAAGTCGCCTGGGTGACATGTCGGGCACGGCTACCCTCATACTGATCGCAGACGTGCCGAGTGGTATTTGTTATTAATTGCATTCATCATGGTTCTAAGTTGGATGAACGGAGGCTATATTTCCACACACGCCAAGGACAGTTTTACTTCGCCATAATTTTGTTCCGTATGTGAAGTCTGACTGATCATTATTCGAGGTTTTTATTAAGTTTATGAAGCCCGTTCCAAAGCATGGGTTCTGCATTTTGGTTTTTGTTTTATGTGTTTTTGATGCAGGGTGCGACTGACAATTTCTTGCCAATGGAGAGACAGTCGAAATCAAAGTTCACCATTCTCCTTTCGGCAGATGGTCTGGAATCCTTCGGGGTTGACACTCTTGTTTCATTAACGGCTACGGAGAGGCAGATTGCCTTTCGTGAGATCACGGACCAGCGCCTAAAACGCATTTTTCTTGTGGATGATCCGATGTCGTTGGCTGCTGTGAAGATGGTCCTTGGTAAAGGACACTTAGAAAGAAAAGAATTCGCCCGCGACAATGCTCAAATTTCATCGCGGTTCCTCGCCGTGCTCTTGGATCTTGATACACCGAAGTCATAGGCCAGTGAATTGATGTTGCGATTGTTCCGAGATGACTTGCTTGGGGGTCTCGAAATGACTTTGAAGGCGGCTTTTATTGGGAAGGGTATTCCGCGTCCTGCAGACCTTGCTTCTCTATGGGAGTCGGATGAAGCGGTCAAGGTTTATCCTTTTCTTCTGGATCTCAAAGGACCCGCATTATCACGACACCGTAAGCTTGCAGATGTGGCAGTGGATTTTTTGAAACAAAAATTAAAGATAGTGCCAGTGGATGGAACGGACTGGTTGGAAGGTTTCATTTCGTTTGCAGAGGTAAATGGTTTCTGGTGAATTACTGGGGTATATGTTGTTGCCCGTTTGGTTTATGTTATCGCTTGTCTTGTGATACTCTGTATATTCGAACTCGTGCCTTGGTTTTTTGGCTGTTGTGGAGGTCAGGCCTATGTTTTATCTCCTCCGTTTTGGTACTCTGCCCTATTTTGGAACTGTGCGGAGTTCATCTTTGTTAGCTACATTTTGGTTGTATGTTGGTTATCACTGAAACATCTCCTGCCTAGCAGACGACTGTAATTTCTTTAAATTTCAATAAAATTATCACCTTACGGATCAAAAAAATAATCATGAAGAATATGAATTAATTAAATAATTATGAATTATTTAATTAATAGTCAATATGGACCAAGGACATAATTAAATTTCATAATTATGCTAGGATGAAGTGGTAAAAATAGAACTTGTAGGCCTAGGTCATTTTTGTCTACATGATAGGGAGGTTGGGTGAATCAATCACTGATTCATGCTCTAGGTCTTGTTTGGAAGACCTCTAAGGTGTCTCACTCCACCAGTTTAACCTATAGGACCTTCTAGTACTTAGGATCCCCTGGTCTTTCTTTTCCAACCCCAACTATCAACACAAATTCTTTCTACCAAGTCAAATCTTGGTGCAAACTTGCAACTCTAACCTTAGCCCTTAATCCACCCTAAAGGCTATTCTACTCCAAACCTTGAACTTTGATTTGCAGGGTGTGGAGGTGTTTCTATTCATTGTAGTAAATCCAATTTTGATTCTTGAGGGTCCTCCTAGATCCATGTCTTGGTCGCTTTCACCAAACCCTCATTTAGGTCTTAAAAGGCTACTAGTTCTAGGAGCCCCAATTAGGTCTCCTTCTCCGAGAAAACTGGTTATTACTCAAAACTCTCCGAAGAACACCCCAATCTTTCTTTGAGGTTCTTGGTTCATATGAACACCTCTCAAATATTTTTGAGGTCTTGGGTCTTTATCTACCGTACAAGGCCTCAACTTGAAAATGGGCATAAACTAGGGTTTTTAAGCCCTTTTTTGGCTGCTTCCAAACTGCTAAGTATTCCTCACACCAGATGGACTGATGGATTTTCCTCTTGATTACCAGGTCTTGGAAAGACTCAGATCTACCTTCTCCAAAAGGAAATTCAACTAGAATCTATCACCCCTGCAAGTTATGTGCTCTGTACTTAAGTCTTCCTAGCCGGGCACCTTCCTGGCTCACCTAGGGCAAGACTTTGCCAACAACTCCTATCTTTTCTAAAACCCTAAAACCTACCATATGTACATACATGGAGTCTAGTCATTGTTCCCAAAGGGCTGTACAATTTGTACGGTGGGAAAGTGAACTAATACTCCATTTTCTCAAAACTATCTGGTTCAGACCAGCAACAGGGTGAAAACAAACTATTTACAAACAGTGATTGAAATTGAATAAGGAAGACTAAAAAATGGCACACAATGCTTGATAAATCACTACACTACATCCTACACAAAACACAGTAACAATTTCAATCCATTAAAGCTCTACTTTGAGACAAGACCATAAATTCACACTAAAACACCACTGTCTTTTCTTGAATTCAAAAACTCCAATCAAAGTAAAATGCTTCCAACCCCCCTCTTAGGTCGAGGCACACCCTATATAGGTCAAAAAAAGTAGTTATGACTCCCCTTGGTCGGACATGTCAGTTACATTGTGGCAAAGTTGCAAAATGCACCATTTTGCAACTTTTTCCAATTTCTAGTAAACTAAGTAAGATGAGTTTCTAAACTCATCCACCCTTCCTCAATTTCTATCCTAGACATCAAACATAACCCTAAGCTGTCTCCTCTACTCAATGGTTAGCATGACCTTCATGGTAACACATCAAAAACAAAAATTCATCCTAGACTTCCTAATTGCCTAGTGTTTCCTAGGTGCTCCTACACCACTACATTTTTCCCCTCTTTGTTATAATGTAGCATGTCGCATTATGGCAAAGAAAACAAGTCAAAGATATGCCCCAGTGAAGGTACACAATATCAATGCCCCCAAGGAAATTTTTCAAATTTTGGGTCGGCGACAAAAAAATTTGGAAAGTGTCCCGATAAGTCAATTTAATGACTAGAAAAACAATGGCGAAGACGGTTTCAGATTCTGACATGTTTAAAGTGGTAAAAGGGGTGGTCAAATTTGGTCAAATGAGCCTCCAGTAATAACCTAGTTGACAAATGTCATTTTGAATTTATAAATAGGTTATCAAAGGGGTAAAAGTCAATTCATTTTCACTATTTACCTTAGCAAATTTGAGAGCTTAGAGCAAGGAGGACTTCGGCGAGGATGGTGATTCCAGTGATTGAGCATCGTGTGGACTTACAGGCGGTCAAAGGGCTCAGAGCTAGTGGTATGTACCCCTAACCCACTTTGTCATTTTTTCGTTTTGTGTGCCAAAATTAGGGGTTTAGGGAAAAAAATTAATGCGCTGCGACGCATATGTGTGCGCGTAAGCCGCATTTCACTTCACATTCGATGCATTTGATGCGTTGCAATGCAAGTGTAAGGGTATTTAGGAAATGCCGAGGATGTGTAACACATTTGACAAAAAGTGTGACGCATTCGTCATATTGTTCCGCATTCGAGAGTTAGAAGGCTGCATGTGTCATTTTGCAACGCATTCGCCTATTTGAGGGATGCATTCAAGTAAAGTGATGCATGTGTCATGGCTCTAGGAAAATTCATCGCCAACAATTTACCGATGGAAAATTCATCGCCAGCAATTCACCGTGGGAAAATTTACCGTCATGACAAATTCATCGTGGGATAATTCACCGTGATGAAAAATTCACCGCCAAGTAAAATTCACCGCCAACAATTCACTGAGGCGGAAAATTAACCGCCATTAATGTTTTTTAATATATATTTCAAAAACGTTCTTTTTTTTTTGCAAAAGAATAATTTGATTTATGATAATAAAAAATTAATCCCATTAACTTTAGAGAATTAGAGAATTTGATTTATGATAATAAAAATAAAAATATTTTTCAATATATGATAATAAAAATAAAAATATTTTTCAATATATTTTATGATAATAAAAATAAAAAATTAATGGCATTAACTTTAGAGAATAATTTGATCTATAATCAATTATACATAGGAGAACTATATAATTTAATAATTGGTATTGTTAGCTATACCCCACAAGTAATCACAAATATTGTTGGTTTCATCATACTTAGCTACTACATTTTTTATCCGTTCAGCAAAATCTCTATATTTTTTCTTTTTTTGCTGCTCTTGACCACTTAAATATTGTTCAATTCGAACCTCATGTATGCTCTGTTCTCTTTTAATGTTGTCAATGAATTTCCAAATATTGGGATGATGTGCTGAAATTTGTTGTTTGAATCCTCTATGCCAACCTTCAATTGAGTTAATAGTTTTGGGAATATCTTTTGAAACTCCCTCATAACAATTCCATATTTCAATTGGGAATTTTGGTGGTCGTCATCGTTGACGTCTATCGGGACGTCCAATCCATGTATCCTCAAAATAATCAACCACATCTTGAGCTTCAAAAGGTATAATATTGCTGTCACATAGTGTGTCAAATGCGTTTACTACATCACGCACCGGTACAAATGCTAAGGCAGACAACAAGCGCATACTCAAAGCAAAGTCGGCATCATTTTCATAACGATTCTTTAATCCGCGAGCCTGTATTTTGCGAAAAATGCATTGGAAAAAATGAAAAAAGCATCCATGTAATTCTGTCGTTGGAAACACTATTTTTGTTGCGCTTATCATAGCTTTTTCAAAATCTATTGTTATTGATCTTGGCGATGCTAATGGTACCAGCTCTTTTATTTTTTGAAGTAATCGTATATACATATGTTCAGTCTTATCAGGCAATAACGCATATACTAAAGGAAGACAAGCATTTTTTTGTAGCCCATGTACAGTATATAATTGGTAAAATAGTTGTGGAACAGTTTTAAAAGTGCCATCAGCATACCAATGTTCACATTGTACCAAGACTTGGAGATTTCTTTCAGTAGAAAATATTAAAATCTTGTTGCTATCAGGTCCAGAATCGAATAGCAAAAATAGCTCTCCATGATGTGTTTTTGTATATTCTTCAGAAAAAACTGTTTTCTCGACGCAATGGGATAGAAGGCCCATCATATTGTTTAGCTCTTATATTTCTTATTGTTCTCTTCATGATATCCATACTTGGAAGTTTAGCAGTTACTACTTGGCTGCATTCATCAATAGCACTTCCTATTACAAATTGTGGTGTATCACGAGTATTTTTAGCACTATCACTAATATCATTCAAAATTTTAGTGGCTTCAACTTTTGCTATATCTACAATATGGTTATGTTCATTAAATTGTTTAATGATCACATCACCTTCAGTAGTCACGTGAGCATGACTCTTAGTTTTTTGATAATCTTCACATTTCTAGTGAACTTTGTTTTCAGTTTGTTTTTCTTTATGATAGAAATAACCATCAAGAAACAATTTTTGCCTACCTTTTTCAGTTTGATAAAATTGAAGCGGCATTTTTATTTTTAAAACCTTACACACATCGTTATCATGAAACAATAAAACAATGATGAAAATGAAAGCTTATATACCATGTGTGCAATAGAGATGCACTTTGGAGGATAGTCGTGACTATTGAAAATAAAAATTACTATCAAGCAAATCTAACACAAAAATAAATCAATTTTTAATATATTATCATAAAAACATTTATATCAAAATAAACATAAAAAATATTTAAAAAATAAAATTGTCAATAAATTGTAACAAGGTGAAAATTACTTTTTAAGAAAAAAAATCAAATTTTATCATAAAAAATCAAATGCAAAGTTAATTTTTCACTTTGGTGAAAAAAAAATGCAAATGAAAATAAAAATTACTATGAAGCAAATCTAACACAAAAATAAATCAATTTTTAATATATTAAAAATGCAAATGAAAATAAAAATTACTATGATAATTTTCCACTTTAGTGAAAAAAAATGCAAATGAAAATAAAAATTATTATGGAAACAAATCTAACAAAAAATCAATTTTAATATATTATCATAAAAAATTCATATCAAAATAAACATAAAAATGTTTAAAAATAAAATTGTCAATAAAATTTAACGGTGAAAATTATTTTTTAGAAAAATTCAAGTTTACAAAATATATATTAAAAATTAATCGTTAATTTTCCACTTTGGTGAAAAAAAAATGCAAATGAAAATAAAAATTACTATGAAGCAAATCTAACACAAAAATAAAGCAAATCTAACACAAAAATAAATCAATTTTTAATATATTATCATAAAAAATTCATATCAAAATAAACATAAAAAATATTTAAAAAATAAAATTGTCAATAAATGGTAATGCAGGTGAAAATTATTTTTTAACAAAAAAATTTAAAGTTTACAAAATATATATTGAAAAACATTATTGCGGTTAATTTTCCACTTCGGTGAATTGTTGGTGGTGAATTTAGCTTGGCGGTGAATTTATCATGGCGGTGAATTTTCCCACGGTGAATTTGGCATGGCGGTGAGTTTTCCCACGGTGAATTGCTGGGGGTGAATTTTCCATCGGTGAATTGCTGGCGATGAATTTGTCGTATGCCATGTGTCATATATCCTGACGCAAATGATCTGATGTGACACAATTGAGCAACAAAACGATGCAATCGATATGTCGCGACTCATGTGAAGTACGAAACGATGCAACTGTTGTTCTGCGACGCAAGTACAGTCAACGTGACGCATTTGACTTTGACTTTGACTAGGGCTGATTTTGATGCTTTTCAAATTTTAAATGCTTTTTAGTTATAATGATGATAATGACGATTGTCTAAAAGGTATTGACGCGTTGTTTGGCTTTGTACAGAGATAGCTTGCACCCATATATATGCGAGAGAGCAGGCCATCAACCTTCCGGTTTGGTGATCAGCTGACTCCGCGGGAGCGATGACGTTTGATGTGGCTGGGCTTATATTATGCCAGAGGTGGTGGTCAGAGACATGCTCATTTCACTTACCGACGGGAGAGGCCACAGTCACATTGGAGGACATCTATCATATCTTACAGCTGCTGATCCGAGGAGAGCAAATTGTTTATGACCCTTGACATGGATATCGAACCTTCACAACATGTTATCGGGATGAGGGAGCATAAATTGACATCTAGGGCTATGAGATATGCTGGGAGTTTATGGTGGAGCATTATGCTCGGTTTGATGCATTTCTAGCAACATTGATCAACGAGATACTGATTCCTGACTAATGCGGGCATGGGTTTCCCATTGGTTGGGCAGATGTGATAGTGGGGATGAGGCGAGACATGACAGTGTATGCCTGAGGGCCTTGTTTGCTAGGTACACTCTACCATCAGCTTCACGAGGTGGTTTATAGGAGGGCAAAGAGAATTTCCTATGGGACTACACTTCTTATGATATGGGCCTAGGAGCATGTAGCCATATTCTGACCGCCTATCCAAAGACCGCAGCTAGCCGAGGGGATGCCTTACGCTTATTATTATGCCGGTGCCCTACAACAAACCAGGATGAGAGAGACAGGTTGGTGGCGCCATTAGATTGATACCATGGTTTCATTCATCTGGAGGCCGTACAGAGACTGCCAATAGTGGGATGATGGGGATGACCACCTGAGCTTCTGCAGACAATATTGCTATTTGATTGGCAGGAGAGTGCAAAGCCAACTTATTATAGAGATGTACCTACCACAGCGTGTCCTTAGACAGTTTGGAGAGTAGTAGGGTGTACCTGCAGGCACAATCAAGTATGCCTGATCTTCTAGGGAGTCAAGTTGGGGGCCAACGGTTCCTGTAGCTTTTGTCGAGCAATAGATTGATGGGCTAGCAACCCAGCAGTGGGGATGGAGAGGTGGGATTGTAGATCCCGGGACCACCGCTGACTATGACTTATGGTGGCAGGCACATCGACTAGTGCCAATGATAGATCTAGATAGGCCAACACCTGTTGACAGGAG